>JAODAL010022358.1:0-12500 GCA_025379985.1 Phyllomedusa bahiana | reverse complement strand
TATATGTAAACAATGGGGGGAAAAATCTGCTATAAACCACGTCAAGCAATAGTTATCTAGGAAAGTCTGTGTAAATAGTTTGTAGTAATTCTAAGCATGCATGTCCACCAGCACTCTACTCAGTAGGTGGATGTGCACATTGCTTTATACTTTGAACATAAGATAGTATCATATTTTTGTAAGTAGATGTCATAACTGTTCACTAGATATGTTTTTGACACACGTTAAAGCTACTCCCTATGAATTCTAAGAAAGTGCTACTAAGGTTAAACTGACATTTTGGACTCTGTATAAATCTACACCATAAGGATTTGTAATACTGGTCTTACAAATGTTTAGGCACAGGGGGTCTCAAACTGCAGCCCTCCAGCTGACGGGAAACTACAACGCCCATCATGCTTTTATATAATCTGTAACAGTGGGCATGATGGGCGTTGTAGTTTCCCAACAGCTGGAGGGCTGCAGTTTGAGACCCCTGGTTTAGGGGTTCATTCCATACTTCTGTGAGCCTCCAGTTTCTCCTGGAACATTATATCTAGGGGAGAATAACTTGCCTCCTGGAGACACATTAAGGTGGAGTGTCTGTGGGTAACAATACATAATACAGACCTTTATGTGCTTATGTACATACACAAAGCAATGTCCTTATGGCTACGGCAATTATTTACTTTATCCAGAAACATAATAAAATTCTAAAGTATAAAGAAGTGCTAATTTTTACACAGATGTGGCATATCAAGTCTGTTCAGTAAATGTTAGCCATAATGCTTTAATTGAAATTAACAAATCATTTCGAGAACTAGGGATGTTAATTCTTCATTTAATGCATTGTTTTCTCTCATGTTTTTCAGAGTGTAAAGATGTGAACAAAGTGGCTTATTGCCCGCTGGTCCTGAAGTTCAAATTCTGCAGCCGAGCATACTTCAGACAAATGTGTTGCAAAACTTGCCAAGGACATTGACACATACCACAGCAAGACAAAGAGAGAGTATTGTTATCCATGGTCGAAACAGCGTTCCCTCCTTAGAAGGATGGATAGGAATGAGATGGATGTCCTTGAAATGAGATAACCCTGTGTACAACATAACCACTCGTCAGCCCCAACTGACAGGATTTCAATATTATTTAACTTCTGTGAAGTGAATTTATTATCCAAAGTGCTGGACACCCCAACAAGGAGGAAAGCCAAATTGGAACAATTTCAAACAGTCTAACAGAGCAGACTTTGGAACGTTTGTGTTCGCACAACTACCACATTTGCCAAGCTTACCTCCTTGAACCATTTTTATTATGGACTTACAAAATGACACTGAATCAATTTGTATTTAAACTTTTCTTTTTTTTTTCAAATGTAGCTGTTATGACTTGGTCTAAAAAGAGAGAAAATTCTTACGTCATAGCTAAAAATTATAAATATTTTATCTCAGTTTTACGGCACCACAGTTTAAGTTATGGGCTTTGAATTGTTATTTAAAAAAGCAATTATAAATCAAAAACTAAAATAAGTGTATTTTGTTATTCTGCCTGAATTTTTCAGACTTTTCCTGTAATACTGCTGTGAAGCAATTTACGTACAGTATATAATTAAGATTCTAATGGTATACAGTCGTCAGTATAAAGAGGTGCATCATGGAAAGCCTGCACATTATATATCGGAGGTAAATCCATAGCAATATGTAGATGTAGGTAACAAAAAAAAAAAACAGCTCAAAATTTTCCAAATGTCTTTAGGCGATACAGAGGACAGTGGACCGCAGTTACAAGGGTCTAGTTCCTCCAGTTCTAAGACCCAGTTAGTTGTACTGTAATGGAGATGTGCAAAACAGCATGAACGTATTAATGGTAGTTCACATTTCCCAATTTTTGGAAACAAACTATTATTTTCGGGGTTGATTCTACCTATAAGATCTCATTCAGATGTTTTTTTTGTTGATCACCAGCATAGATTCTTGTGCTGAATGAAGTTTTAAAGGGGTTGTCTTGCTACAAAGAATAGCTTTCAAAATGTAGGGAACACTAAATGAAGACGTTTTCCAAATATATTGCATTGTTCATCTTTTTTTGTTAAAGAGCTACATCACCTTCCTGGCTCTCTCTGGTTCCCCAAGTGACCGATCTGTGTACTTCTTCCCCCCTGCTGTTTGTTCTATCTGATAGCAGGGAGTGACATCATCACACAGGTCAGGGCAGCACAGAACTCAGGACAGTGAGAGCTTGTTTTTATCTGATCTTTCAGACAAAAGACTAATTACTCTGTTTACATTAGCTGAGAAGCTTCTCTGGACCTCAGAGAAGGTAATTAATCTAGACTAATAAAATAATAAACAGAGAAATCTGAATACACGGAGCTCATATGCTAATTACAGACAGCTTGACCAGGAAGTGACAGAGCCAAGCAGCATTTTCATTCATGCATCCTATGAAACTTTGAGATGAGACAATCCCTTTAAGTCAAAGCTGTAGCTATGCTTTCCTGCTCCTAGGGCAAGGTGTCAGTTTGCTAGCCTAGCTCTATATCTAAATATCATGCTCAAAGTAATGTGGCTTTTTGGTACCCACACAGGCATTCATTCCCCATAGCCCTGGTGACCCCTCATAGCTACGTTCCTGCTTTACGCTGTCTTCCATAGTTTTAGAGACATAGCTGGAATTGGTTCCAACAAAGATCAGGTGTCTTAAGAATTTTTTTATTTTTGGTTTCTTCAAAAACATTGCACCATTTTTGTCTGTGGGCTGTTTTTGATATTGCAGCTCATCCCTGTGTAAGTTAATAGAACAGAACTGTAATTTCAGACAAAGTCCAGAGACGTATATGGTGCCGTATCCGAAAATAAAAAGTCAATGGGGTTGAATTGCACTGTTTTGCAATAACTGCACTAATACTGCAATGCATACATAGAAATGTATAGACTTATTGCTGGGGTATTTGCAAAATGCCTATTTTGGCAGGTGCATGCAATTCCTCCAAGGGAAACACTAACATGTTCTAGTGTACAAGATGTTGGTTTTAGTCCCGTGTTGTGTCTGCCTTATTTTAACTGAAGTCCACTGCCTGCAATAAACACTTTGTTGCTATCTTTCATATTCGGTTATATAAATATATTTGAAACAGGTTGAAATCTTTTCTGCTTAAATGTAGTTGTTTATTTTCCACTGCATTGTTCAATGTAAAGTATCAATATTACCACAAAGGATTACTATATGGCCGTGTTCACACGGCTTATTCCCGACGGATTTGTGAGCCGGATTGCGCTCACAAATCCGCCGTGAATAAGGGACGGGGCGGGCCCGGAGCGCATGGGGGCGCCGCTCCCCGGCCCCATAGACGATGCATTGTTTACGGCACGTCCGCGCCGTAAATAATGTGCATGTCACTTTCTCCCCCCACGGCGGATTCGCCGAGCGGGGAGGAGCGACGGAATCCACTGTTATCTATGAGGGCAGTGGATTACCGTAATTACTCCGACGGATTGGCGCCGTACTGCAGCACGGCGCCAATCCGCGGCAAAATAAGCCGTGTGAACGAGGCCTATACATTTCTAACTGTTTCCAGTTTACAAGGTACCCTGATTGCCTGCCAACATGCTGCCATCTTTATACCAGAAGTCAGAAAAAAAGCAACACTATATAATTTCCATAAAGTCTTAAATTGTGGAGAAGATGCACTGTGTTGAAAGAAGTGAAAATGAAATTAATATTTTTAAAATACTTCAGTCACATATATTCAGTAGAGCGGTAACTATATGGAAGGTCAATGTGCTAACTTGAGTCATATTCTATTCCTCAATGCTCTACATACACTAAAGTGGACTAACAGTAATGTAATCGTATATATACCCAGCACCTCGCTTTCTAGTATAAATCCTGTGAAGTAATATTTGTAAGACAAAACTACTTTGAATCCTTATAGTGAAGCTTGTCTTATAAATATTGAAACCTATTTGTACTATATGACATCACAGTATAGTTAAGTCCTAAAGCACTTTATTGTTTATGTGCTCCATGTACATCAGTTTGTGACCTTGGGTGATGATTGTTACGGTTCTCTGGGGCATTTATTGAAATAATACTTTTTGTAGTTGCCCAGCACGTCAGTAGGTTTTTGTATTTTTTACTATTCGGTTCTGCTAGATTCTTGCACTATAATGTTTTTGGAGTTAGTGCCATTGTGGCTATGCTGGACCTGATTATCAACAGATGCATAGGAATCCAGACAAAACCTGTTATAATGGGTTCTGTCAAGTTTTTGGGAATATTTGCATGCAAACATAGTCCTACAGACCACACTTCTTACCATAAAAACATGGAAATCCCGACGGGCATGCAATTACATCGATGTGCACTAGTATTCTAGTAAGTCCTAAATCTTCAATACAGCAAACTATGCCACATAAATGATTTGAAAATATTGTTATTTTAGCACAATTACAATATCACCATGTATGTAAAATGTCCACAAAAAGCAAGAGAGGTAGGAAATCCTCTGGATTTAAAATAATTTGGTTGCCCCAACTACTTTTGGGCAATTGGGCCACCTTTGGAGCAACAATTTATTGAAAGGAGCCCTTGTAGTGTTTTATTTTTGTTAACAAAGTCCAGATACTTTATAAAAGAAAATTGTGTCCACTATGTTCTAAGTGATGCTCAGCAGTTTGATCTATTTGTTTCAAATCAGTCATTTGCTATTAGAATCCAAAAGGTCAAATTTACAAAGACAAATAATTTCAATTGTTTGCTTGATCTATTTTACAGTTAAGCAACTATGTAAGGTTAGATACGGTAACCCAATAGTACCAAAAAATATTCACGATATACAGAAACACTTCACCGGACAAAACTAAAAACAATTTTTTAACGAAAAACTTTAAAAAAAGGGATAAAAAAAAACCTCAAGAAAAACTTAAAAATTGCAAACAGAAGGGCCCCCACCCCAAAACCCCCAAAAACCCACCGAAATCTTCAGTTTACTCCTCGGACCCCCCCGGGAAACCCAAAACCCCGACAACCTGCATTTGGCCAAAAAATATGTAAAGAGTTGGGCTTATTAGTAATATTGACACTTATTTTTTTGATTTTTTTGGGAAACCAAAAATTTTGATTTTCATCTCTCCACAATCAGGTGTACTAGGGGGTAGCGTTTAGGTTCCGGGGACCGCCTTTTTTAAGGACGCTAATCCCCAAGAATTTGACGGGTAGTCAAAGGAAGGGCTTTACAAAAAAATGTTTTTTTCTACTATATACCTGCTAAGTGTTATATGTATTTACTTGGGGAAATTTTTTTTTTATTTCCCCCTTTTTTAATATTTTTTTCATACAGGTTAAGTTTTATAGTCTTGTCCAGTGAAGTGTGTCTATTTTATATTTTAAAGAAACACAAATAAGTGTAATGTATGTGGACACGTAGGTTATTTGAGGTTTTTCCTTGTTTTATTTTTTTTAAATAGACAGATATACTTTTCCTTATGAACCGTAGCATTCTTCTGTCTGGTTACATTTCTGGTTCATTGGCATTGAAACTTCTACATGCTTCTTAGGAAATACTGTATGAATTTTTTTTGCAGTGGAGTGTAGCATTCAAACTAAAACCCCACCTCTTGGCTTTGGGTTTTTGAACTATACTGGCTGAAACAAGTAGGATACAATTGTAAGAAATACTCATATACAAAAAGTATGTATCAAAATATAGTTCTTCTTCCAACATGGATAGTAGATAAGGAAACCTAACTGTAATCAAATTACATGATAATTGGAAAGAGTATTTAAAACAAACAATATTGTCTTATGTGATTTCAATAGGTCCGCAGGTAAATCTAAATCATGATGCACAAACCATGTACCCCAAAGTGATAAACAACAAATTTTTATTTTTAAGACAGAGTGAACTCTATTGGGGGCTCATTTAATACTTATTACTGAAAGGGTCAAGGATGCTAAAATGGTTTTCATCTCCGTAGTCATTGTCAGTACATTATGCCTGTGCAATATACCGGACTCTTTAGAACAAAACCATTCCCTATAACAGTATGATGTGGATATAGATCAGGTAAAACAATTTCATATAAAAGTATGTTTTGCATAATCCAAGTTGATATTTATTGCTGTTTTTTTGCCTTTTTATGCTAGTAATCAAAGCTATGGAGCCCCGAATACACCCCATCAGCACAAAACCATGTTACGGATTTTTGCTTTTTATGAGTTAAATGTATCAGGAAAGTAACATAAATGTGCTGTTCGTTATCTGTATTTTCTAATGTGAATTAACAAAACAAAAAAAACAAAAAAAAATAGGAAAAAAGAAAATATAGGAAATTAGAATTGTTCCATGCACATACACAATTTGTGACAATCCTGATAACTCGAGCTACCTCCAGCACAAGTTCTAAAGGATGAAAAAATACTTTTATAGCAGTTTGATACTGTAGAGGTGTCCAGTCTAGAAGTTTTTTTTTTATACTGGATTGCCTATAATGTAAAGAGTATAATTTGTGACTTGAGGGCCTGTTTGCATTTATTGGCAAGTTTAATTGAATTTAATTTTATTATAATTATTATTATTGTATTTTAGGCAATAACTTGTTAAAAGTTGGAATTTTTTTTACCTCAAAGCAATGAAATATTAACTGTTTATACCAATATATTTTACTTTATCTTTGGTGCTGAAACAATAGGGCACCACCAAGGACTTGAAAGTCCCGAAATGTTGAAATAAAATGTAACGACTGCAAAAAAATATCCGTATCTAAAGGCAAAAATAAACTCTTAGAAATTGGACTTTACCTGATAGTTTAGTGAAAAGAAAAAACAGTTATGCTGCTACAGAATAGTTACATGGTACAAAAGCTATTTTTTATTTTTCCATTGGAACCAAATCACATGTTTCACATTTTTGGGGGTCATAGGCCAGGTGGTATTTGGAACTGGAAGTATCATGCAAAAAAGTTTTTGGTGCGAAGGCTTCCATTCCAGTTTTGGCATAGATATAATTATTAATGGTGCATACACCCTAAAATGATCAGTTTCATTATCAACTTTATTAATCGAGTGAACGTCGTATAGCTATCATTAACATAACAGAATGGAATTACCCATGTATTATTGTGATTAGTTGCTTTTTGTTTTGTACTCAGTATTAATTTGGTACACTGTTACTAAAATGTTTGGCTTTCTTTTTTGTATATTATATCCTAATTTATTACTATGTTTCCTAACACCTGTTCTCCATTTGTTGTGTTTAATTATTTGTAACACGGTTACATGTGACAGCAGACACCATTTAAAATAGATATAATTGTAAAATAAAAAACAGGAGCTTTTAAGAATGATTTCCTGGCTGAGCGGTCATCTCAATATACCAAAATGCATTCAGAATATATCTATTTTGAACTGATAAGGGGGTTTCAACTTTGTTCTGTTTAACCAAATCAACATGCATTTCTGCCCGCAACATTTGTAGCATATTCTATGGTATTAAGTGAAGGGGTATAATGGACCCAAATGTGGTGCCTATTATTTCCATGTGGCAGGACAAGGGTCATTATGGTCCCATCTGAAGAATTGAAGTATGCAACATTAGTTCAAACATGACTGGCCTCTGTAAAAATTTCCTTTGGATTTATGCTCTACATTTTAATGGTAAAAAAGGAGAACAAGTGATTCCTATTGAATATAACGTGGTCAGATGTGACATCGGTTACCATCTAACTTTAATTCAGAAAGCAAAATAAACTGAGGATGTGAACAAACCAATAGAAAAGCTGAGTAGCAATTGGTAAGCATGTTTTATCATAGAGGGGGTATGGAAAGTATTCAGACTCCTTTACATTTTTCACGTTTTGTTGCAGCCATTTGGTAAGATCCAAAAA
Organism: Phyllomedusa bahiana; assembly: GCA_025379985.1. Taxonomy (NCBI): domain Eukaryota; kingdom Metazoa; phylum Chordata; class Amphibia; order Anura; family Hylidae; genus Phyllomedusa; species Phyllomedusa bahiana. Next base: position 4,638 of record JAODAL010022358.1, on the reverse strand, counting down.
GTTCATTTTTTTGCTCATTAATGTACACTCTGCACCCCATCTTGAAAGAAAAAAACAGCAATGTAAATATTTTTGCAAATTTATTAAACAACAAATATCACATGGTCATAAGTATTCAGACCCTTTGCTGTGACACTCATATCTAACTCACATGCTGTCCAATTCCTTCTGATACTCCTTGAGATGGTTCTACTCCTTCATTGGAGTCCAGCTGTGTTTAATTAAACTGATTGGACTTGATTAGAAAAGGCACACACCTGTCTATATAAGACCTCACAGTTCATGTCAGAGCACATGAGAATCATGAGGTCTAAGGAAATGCCCAAGGAGCTCAGAGACAGAATTGTGGCAAGGCACAGATCTGGCCAAGGTTACAAAATAATTTTTTGCAGCACTCAAGGTTCCGAAGAGCACAGCGGCCTCAATAATCCTTAAATGGAAGATGCTTGGGACGACCACAACTCTTCCTCGACCTGGCATCCACCAAACAAAAGCAATCGGGAAGAAAGCCTTGGTTGAAGAGGTAAAGAAGAACCCCAAGATCACTGTGACTGAGCTCCAGAGATACAGTAGGGAGATGGGAGAAAGTTCCACAAAGTCAACTATCATTGCAGCCATCCACCAGTCGCGGTTTTATAGCAGTGTGTGTGGACGGAAGCCTCTCCTCAGTGCAAGACAATTGAAAGGCCACATACAGTTTGCAAAAAACACATGAAGGACTCCCCCGACTATGAGAAAATAAGATTCTCCTGGTCTGATGGGACAAAGATTGAACTTTTTGATGTTAATTCTAAGAGGTATGTGTGGAGAAAACCAGACACGGCTCAATACAATCCCAACAGTGAAACATGGTGGTGGCAGCATCATGCTATGGGGGTGTTTTTCAGATGCAGGGACAGGACGACTGGTTGCAATTGAAGGAAAGATGAATGCGGCCAAGTAAAAGAGAATCCTGGATGAATACCTCTTCCAGAGTGCCTGGGGCCTCAACTGGGCCAAAGGGTTCTTCTTCCAACAAGACAATGACCCTAAGCACATAGCTAAAATAACCAAAAACAGTGCTTCAGAACAACTCTGTGACCATTCTTGACTTGCCCCCGACAGAGCCCTGACCCAAACCCAACTGAAACATCTCTGGAGAGACTTTGAAAATGGCTTTTCCACCAACGTTCTCCCCTCCAATTCTAAAGGGGAACTGGAGAGGATCTGCAAGGAAGAATAGCAGAGGATCCCCAAATCCAGGGGTGTAAAAAACGTGTTGCCCTCATTCCCAAGAAGACTCATTTTCTGTAGTAGCTCAAAAGGGTGCTTCTACCAATACTGAGCAAAAAGGGGCTGATACTTAAGGGGTTGTCTCACACAAGGATTGCTTTTTATGTTAAATAAACTTACAAAAACAAGTCACTTTGCAATATGTGTCCATAAACAGTGTCCCCACCTATTCTGAGATATCCTCTCTTGTATGGGCTGCATCAGCTCCTCAGGTCACTATAGCTACAGACCTGTTTGATCTCTCCTGATAGGCTGCCAGCACTGGTTGCTATAGCTACAGACCTAGCTTCTACGGCAGCCTAGGAGTAGACCGTAAACACGCCCCTGAATTTAAAATGAAACCAAGAAAACAGGATGGATCAATGTAGCGAGACAACCCCTTTAAGACCATGTGATATTTCAGTTTTTCTTGTTTAACACCTTAAGCCGAACGCTTGAAAAGTAGTTAATGACCAGAACATTTTTTTAGTTTTTGCCTCCCTTTTTTTTCAACAGTTGTAACTTTTTTATTTTTTTCAATGATGCAGTTGTATGAGGCCTCGTTTTATTCGAGACAAGTTGTACTTTATGGGGCAATAGTTTAAGTTCACTTATATAATTGTTTTATTTTTTTACACCATTCACATTTCACACTTAATAACTTGTTAGATTAATTCTACAGGTTATTACGGTCGTGTGGATACCTAATATGTGTAGGTTTTTTCGTGTATGTAATATATGCACAATTATTTTTTATTAAATATTTATTTTTTATTTTATTATTTATTTTTTTATTAATTTGGCTTGTTACACAGACAGCCCTGGGGGCCACTCCAGGTCCCCAGAGCTGACTGTACAGCCGTTCCCCGAGCTCTGTCGGGAGACCGGTTGTTCCAATCACCTGACAGAGCAGGGAAACCCTTTGATTGCGCTGCAGTGACAATCCGCCGCAATCAAAGGGTTAAAGCACTGGGATGCAGAGGTTTCCGCCACTACACGGTGCTCGCAGGAGATGCTCTGGGATCAGGGCTGTGTAGTACAGCCCCGATCCTAGCGCAGCTGTGGCGCCAGGTGCCGCAAACTCCGATGTTTGCAGCGATGCTAAAAGACGTCGCTGCATACAAACGACGGTGGGCGGTCATTAAGGAGTTAATAAACTTGCAAAAATATCTACATTTCTGTTTTTTTTTTCTTTCAAGGTGGGGTGCAGAGTGTACATTAATGAGCAAAAAATGTAACTTACCAAATGGCTGCAATGAAACAAAGAGTGAAATATTTAACGGAGTCTGAATATTTTCCGTACCCACTGTAGATTAAACTATATGGTGAGCTTTGCACATACCGTGACGGTTTAGAGGACATCCCACAGGTTATTAGTGGATATTGATTTAGTAGCAGTTTCTAAAACTTCATAAAAACTTCTGAGACTTGTTCATTTACAGAGGTGTAGAAGTAGTAAAAATCATGGATGAATGTACAAAGAAGCCATTTCCATATACCATATATTGATATTTCCAAAAACTTTTATGTTTATATGAAACGCAGAGGAGGAATTACAAAGGGATCTGGATAAGTTGGAGGCCTGGGCAGGGAAATGGCAGATAGGTTTTAACACTGAAAATGCAAGGTTTGCACATGGGGAAGAGAAACCATTACAGATATACATTTAAATGGAAAAAACTGGGTAAAAAGTTACAGGAAAGGACTTTGGGGTTCCTGGGGGGACGAAACTTAATTTTAAACACCAAGGGCAGGCACAGCACCAAAGCCCAAAAAGGGCATGGGGTGATTAAAAGGGGGATAATGCACATTAGAGAACATTATTCCCATTATACAAGTCCCCGTTAACCCCACATTTGGGAATAATTTTGACATTTTGGGGGACCAGTGCACAGAAAGACATTGTAGAGCTTGAACGGGACAAAAAGGGGGCAACAAAAAAAAAAAAGGACTGGGTGGACTACAGTACACGAAAGATTGGCAAAATTAGGGTTATTTAGTTTTTGAGAAAAGAAGGCTTCGGGGGACAAATAAATAGTTTTAAAATACACAAAGGCAATATAGAGATCCTCCCCAAAAATTATTTAAACACAGGGGTTTATCTAGAAAAAAGGGGGCATCCTTTTCGTCTTGAGGAACGAAAGTTTCTACAAAAAACAATAAAAAGGGGTTCTTTTCTGTTAAAAACAGTGAACAGGAATCTCGCCAAAAGGGACGGTCATGGTGAATTTAATAACCGATTCAAAAAGGGGTTTTTGGATGCATTCTGAGCGTAAAAATAACAAGTTAAGTACTGGGATTCAGGAGGGGGGCTTTTGATCCAGGGTTTTTTTCGTTTGCCAGTTGGGAGTCGGGAAGGGTTTTTTTTTCCCCTAAAATGGGGACAATTGGCTTCCCCTCATTGGGGTTTTTTGCCTTCCTCGGATCAACCCCTTAGACAACGGGCTGAACTAGAGGGACGATTTTTCTTTTTTTACCTTAAAAACAATGAAACAAGAAAAAGGGAAAGGGTATTGTCTTTTACTGATAAACTCCCCAATACCCGGAAGGGTCCAGTCTTAAAGTGGCCCTGATAGGGATAGCTTATAACGACAAAGTTGAAACGCAGGGTTTTTGGGTTTGATGGGAAATTTCCGATCCCCCGCATATTTGGGTGAGAACGCACATAATCTTTTACTAGGCCCCTTTTTTTTGCGCTTCCTGTCATAGCGGGTGGCGACATCAGAATGTAGTGTAGGTTTTCATTTGGGTCTTTTTTCAACAACAACTATCTTTTTTGCGTAAACATTAAACATAGGTTTAAAAGAGAATTTCACCTTTGTTAGACAGAGACTTTAAAAAAAAGCATCTAGCGCTGTACACCCAGGGGGGGGGGGGGTTTTTTCACTTTGGCGCACCCAGTTTTGTTTTAAAAAGCCACCTTTTTACTTATATAAAATCAGAAATTTTCTAGTAACTGCAGGTGTATTTTATTTTGGGCAAAAACCCCCCTTTTTTTTTACCGTTTAATTTTTTAAAAGGGTTTTTTTTCTTTTTGGGGCAGCCCAGTTTTTGTTCAAAGACACCCCCTTGTACTTTTATTAGATACAAAATTTCTAGTAACTGCAGGTGTAATTTTTATAGGGGGCAAAAACCCACCCCTTTTTTTTATCCTAAACTTTTAAATAGGTGTTTTTTCACTTGGCGCAGCCGTTTTTTTTAAAGAGCCCCTTTACTTATATTTGGAACAGAAATTTTCTAGTAAATGCAGGAAAAGTTCAAAGGTGCAAAACCCACCTTTCCAAAAAACTTAAAAAAAGCTTTTTTTATTTTGGCGCAGCCCAGTTTTGTTCAAAAAGAGCCACCTTACATAATTAGGGTACAGAAATTTCTAGAAACCGGGCAAGG
>JAODAL010022357.1:0-64909 GCA_025379985.1 Phyllomedusa bahiana | reverse complement strand
TTTTTCCAGGGAAGCATAAAGGGGAAATTTTCCCAAATAAAAGCCAACCAAAGATTCGGGACACAGAATGAAAAACTTCTAGCATAGGATCGTTTTTGTGCCCATAAAACCCAATCAGAAGCTAATAGAAACCAAATCAACCAATTTCTTTAAAAACCCCAGGGGGGGCTCTGATTGGGTTCTCTACCTATTGGGGTTTTTTTTGCAGGGGCCGATTTGTTGCTAGGGGCTTGATTGGTTTCTATTTTCCGATTGAAGCGGGTTTCTTAAAAACAAAAAGTTTTTAAAAATGGGGAATTCTCTAGAGCGCAAAAAAGAATACTAAAATTTTAAAAAAAAAAACAATTTATTTCAAAAAATACATTTTCCTGTTATAAAGTTTTGTTGAAATTGAGGAAGCCTTTTTGGGAACTCGGAAACGCTAAGGGTTAATGTGAAATAAAGTAAAACTTTTAAAACTATAGTACCCTTTACGCCAGACACTCCCACTTTTAAGAATTTTTTTAGTTTTTAAGAAACCCGCTATACCCCTTGGTTCCTTGGCGCCCCACTGAAAAAAAAGGGCGGGAAGCCGGGCAGCTTCTTGACCAAACCACCACAGGGAATTATCAAGCTTAAAGCGTGCTGACCAACTATACCCGGGAATGGGTTAGCACTTGACCCCCTGTTTATTTAGAGGGGTACCTATTTAAATCTCAGCTGCGCTTTCTTTTTTTTTCTTTTTGTACACCGGGGGGAATTTTTTTGATCACTCAGACTTTTTTCCACGGGGTAACTTTCTTTAAACCGTATATGATTCCGATTGGGTTTCTATGGCCTCTGGTTGCTATGGCTCGACTGGTTGCTATGGCACGTTTGGTTCTAGACTCTGATTGGGGCTATGGCTCTGATTGGTTTTTAGGGTTTTTTGATTGGGGGCTATGGGTTCGACGGTTGCTAAAAATTTTAAAGGTTTTATGGCCTGATTTGTTTCTAGGGCTCGATTTGGGTTTCTATAGCCCATGGTTCTAAAGGCTCTGATTGGGTTTCTGTGGGCTCTTATTATTACAAAAAATTTGGGTTTGTTGCTATGACCTGATTGGTTCTTTACTTTGGTTCGATGAGCCTTATTTGTTGCTTTGGGGCCCGGTTGGTCGCTATGGGGGCTCTGATTGGGTTTCTATGGGCCCGATTGGGGGTTCAAAGGGCAACAAAAAGTCTTAAAACCCCTAGACTTTTTTATCAAAACCCCCAAAGTGCACAGAAATTGAGAGGGAGTCCTTGGCAGAAGCCCTCACTCTCCATCAGCAGGAGAAAAGATCCCAGGGGGAGGGTTTTTTAAACTGCTCCCCATGGGTAAACTTTTTCAGCAATGGACAAATTTCTGGGAACAGATTTGGAAATTTTCACCTGAAAAAAAAAAAGGGGGCAGAATACAAAAACCATAGAAAAGATATCCAATAAGTAATATACTAATCACTAAAGAAATAAAACACGTATCTGAACTTTTTTTCTCACCAAAGCCACTGATGGGAAAGAGCTGGGATATGGGAGCTGGGATATGGCAAAGAGCAGGGAATCAAGGGCTAGGAAAGGCCTTGAACGTCAATGGCCATCAGGTAGGGCACATCTATGGCATTATAACAGTTCAGCCCTACCAATGAGGCTATAGGGGCCCACCTGACAGAAGGTAGGCGGAAAAAATCAAAAGTCAAAAAGGGACGGCCCTCTTATGCTCTGTCTGCACAGCACAGAAATACTGTTGGATTTTCGGCGGTTTCAGTATTTTGAATCCACCGAAAATCCTTTCCCTTTTGGGATTACGGCAATGAAAAACCCGTGCTGTATCCAGCCGGGTTCTTACCGTTGGGTTTATAATATGGCGGATTATGCAACATGTTGTATATTCCACAAGATTCTGCCGGATTCCTGTACAATGAATTGTATGGGCCGACAGCAAATCCAGAAACCGACCGCGGTTTTAGCGCAAATCTGCACCAAAAACCGCAGTCCTGACTCCTGCTCGCGGCCCTGTGATCTGAACATGCCGTCGGGCGCCATTTTCAAATTACTGTGTAGACATAGCCTTAGAAGGTGTTCACACGCCGTCTTTTGGACCATTTTTCTGTGTGTATTTCAGCCGCAATTTTGCCAAAATACGACCCAAATAATGTACAGTACAATTGTCATAGACACCAATGTAAAATAAGCAGTGTCAACCGGACGCCGCATATTTTACGATCCTAATGTAACGCGTATCTGAAAAGAGGTGACATGTTTCTTCTTTTCAGACGTATATGCGCCGGCAAATAGTAAAGTATGTGCCTCGGGCTATTATATGACATTTGTGCTGTTGAAATTACGCGATTGCAATCGCATAGTTTCAACAGCGCTACCAACGCGCTTGCTCCGTGCAAATATACTTGCTGCAGCGCGCAAGTATACACGCTGCAATACGCCATGTGAATCCACCCTTATTACTGGATGGTGAATTAATACATGAAGTCTCCTGCCTTTGTCAGCAACATGAGCAGTAAGAGTATGTTCACACGGCTTACTTGGACGCCGTTTTCGAAGCGTTTCCGCGCCCAAAACAGCATTCAAAACATCCCCAGTTTATTTATTTGATTCCTATGTAAAACAGCGTTGTAGTTCACACACGACGAGGTTTTACGCGCTTCTTTGGAAATTGTTTTGGGCGCTGAAAAAGAAGCGTCATGTCACTTGTTGAAGCGTGTTTTAGGCGCGTTTTTGGACCTGGCTATTAATTTGTATGGGTGAAAACAGTTTTGAAAACCTTGCCCAAAACCTTGTCCAAAAACTTGCCGAGAAACATGTCTAACACCTCTTCTGAACAAGCCTGTTGTAGACGAGGTTTTGATGCTGTTTTGAGAACGGAAACGCTCTGAAAACTGCTTCTAAAACAGCGTCAAAATCAGCCGTGTGAATATCCTCTAAGGGTTAAACATCCAGGGTCCAAATTTCCCCTGAATTCAAAGCAGGCGATTGTGTGGGCAAAGCTTCTGTGTGTCTCAACGATAATCATTATATGTGTCAGGAGGTGGGGGAAATGGATCCTTCCTGCAATGTACATATACACTCACCGGCCACTTTATTAGGTACACCATGCTAGTAACGGGTTGGACCCCCTTTTGCCTTCAGAACTGCCTCAATTCTTCGTGGCATAGATTCCACAAGGTGTTGCAACGATGCTCAATTGGTACCAAGGGGCCCAAAGAGTGCCAAGAAAATATTCCCCACACCATGACACCACCACCAACCAGCCTGAACCGTTGATACAAAGCAGGATGGATCCATGCTTTCATGTTGTTGCGCCAAATTCTGACCCTACCATCCGAATGTCGCAGCAGAAATCGAGACTCATCAGACCAGGCAACGTTTTTTCCAATCTTCTACTGTCCAATTTCGATGAGTTTGGGCAAATTGGAGCCTCAGTTTCCTGTTCTTAGCTGAAAGGAGTGGCACCCGGTGTGGTCTTCTGCTGCTGTAGCCCATCTGCCTCAAAGTTCGCCGTACTGTGCGTTCAGAGACGCTCTTCTGCCTACCTTGGTTGTAACGGGTGGCTATTTGAGTCACTGTTGCCTTTCTATCAGCTCGAACCAGTCTGCCCATTCTCCTTTGACCTCTGGCATCAACAAGGCATTTCCGCCCACAGGACTGCCGCTCACTGGAATTTTTTTTTCTTTTCGGACCATTCTCTGTAAACCCTAGAGATGGTTGTGCGTGAAAATCCCAGGAGATCAGCAGTTTCTGAAATACTCAGACCAGCCCTTCTGGCACCAACAACCATGCCATGTTCAAAGGCACTCAAATCACCTTTCTTCCCCATACTGATGCTCGGTTTGAACTGCAGGAGATTGTTTTGACCATGTCTACATGCCTAAATGCACGGAGTTGCCGCCATGTGATTGGCTGATTAGAAATTAAGTGTTAACGAGCAGTTGGACAGGTGTACCTAATAAAGTGGCCGGTGAGTGTAGATGTTTGTCAGGATGTAGGCAGGCAACCTTACTGCAATGTACACATATGTGAGGATGCAGCGGCAGAGAACCCTTAGGGCTTGTCTCCATGGCACGGGTTTGCAGCCGGTTTTTCACACGTTTTTCGGTTTTGAAAACCGTCTGATAAACTTTGCATGGACTTCTACGGAAAACTGTAGACGGATTTTCCGTCGGATGGTTTCTTCGGGCGGAATCTGAACATGTTAATGGAAGAAGGAGGGCTTTTCTCTGCTAATCATGGAGAAAAGCCGCTCCCCCCACCCCTTGCGGCCGTGTACACGGCCCGAAAACAGTGCAAATACCGGTCGGATAAATCCACTGGTATTTGTTCTGTGCCGTGGGGACGCAGCCTTAGGGTGTAACCAAACACCTTATTTTGTTTTTTTGGGCACGTAAGCCCTCCCTCTTCACACCCACATGTTCATATTCTGCCTGAACACCGAGCAGAAGAATGAACATGTTCTAAGTTTTTCGTTACACCGGCGGTGTCAAAAACCATCCAGCAGAAAATCTGTTCAGTGGGCACTCCTGTACGGATTTTCTATTAAAGTCTATGGGGAGCGTTGCTTGTCGGTATTCAGATGGTTTCTAAAACCACAAACATTCTGAAAATCCGACCAATAACCCTTGCCGTGGGGGACAAGCCCTTATTGTCATGTATGTGACTCTATGAATAAGGACTAAACAGGGAAAAATAACAAAGCTTAGTGCCTGATGGAAACGCTTGGAGGGAGCAGTTTCCTACAGCTTGTGACTACACAGCCAGTCTATAAGATGGGGAGTACAATTATTACATGCAGAAGATAATAAAAAGTTATAGTCCAGCTCCACACAAGTTTCTTGTCAAACTCATTTTCACCGAGAGCCACATTAATATTAGGGTTTGTTCACACGGCGTTTTGGAATATTTTTCAGATCCGTGTTGGATCCGAAAATCGTGTCGATCAGATCCTAAATGGATCCAACACGTATTCAACACACAGCTGCGGGTTGGATGCAGCAGGATTGCACCCTATAGGCTCCTGCTGCGTCTTTCAGACCAAGAATTGACGTGTCAATTCTTAGAACGGATCAGCAAGACTCATGAAAACACACATCGGTGATTACTCGTGTGAACACTGATGCGTGTTTCATATTAAAGCAATGTAGATCACACTGTTATTTGTGAGCTGCGTGTTTGGGTCCATTTGGGGTCCTACAGACGGATCCAAACACACAGCTTAAATTGTATGTAACACGGAGTAAAACACGCCGTGTGAACATACCTTTATGGCTACCATCAAAGAGCCATTGGAGGGTGGCTAGGGTGCCGGGGTTGGACTGTCAGAGCTGTGCCACCATTTGTGAGCTGCTGGAGGTGCACGAAAAACCTCTGAATCCAAGATGGTGCCTGCTCTCTGCTGGCACTGCCACTGTTGGCAAACACTCTCTGTATCCTCTGGGAAAAGTGGAGAGCCAGTCGTTCTCCATTCGGACCTTGTCCATCCCTGCTCACTGTATCAAAGCTCTCACAACCTGAGACTAAGGGCGCTCGCACCCAAAACATGTAAGCTATTTACCTGCATCCTTTTTGGCTTTTTAAGAGACCGCACCAATAAAGTACTAAGGTGGATTCTCTACTGCTTCATTGTATCCTTGTGCGTACAATTATTATATGGACAAAGTACTGGGAACAGTTATTGACCCACAGACATTGCCATGTTACCCACAGCAACCAATCAGACTTAAAGGGGTTGTCTCACTACACTGATTCGTCCTGTTTTCTTGGTTTCATTTTGAATTCAGGGGCGTGTTTACTGGCTTCTATTAGGCTGCAGTAGAAGTCATGTCTTTAGCTATACCAGGAGAGATCAAACAAGTCTGTAGCTATAGCAACCAGTGCTGGCAGCCTATCAGGAGAGATCAATCAGGTCTGTAGCTATAGCAACCAGTGCTGGCAGCCTATCAGGAGAGATTGAACAGGTCTGTAGCTATAGCAACCAGTGCTGGAAGCCTATCAGGAGAGATCAAACAGGTCTGTAGCTATAGCGACCTGAGGAGCTGATGCAGCCCATACAAGAGGGGATATCTAGGAATAGGTGGGACAACTGTTTTAAAGACAATATAATGCAAAGTGATTTGTTTTTGCAAGATCTTTAACATAAAAAGCAATCCTTGTAGTGAGACAACCCCTTTATGGAACTGTAAGTAGTGCTGGTTGCGGAGTTGGATTGGGCCACACATGGGCCTAGTGCTGGCTGGGCCCCAGGATTCGCTCAGAAATTTCTGAATGAACTGGCGTTGGATCCATAGCACATGGAAATTTTAATTTGGTTCTAGAAAGAAAATCATTACAAGAGAGCAGATCTCCAGTGTAGAAAACACCAATGTCAATAGCTCTAAAACCAGCCCAAGTATCTCTCATGGGGCACTTTGAAACCCAAAACGAAACTCTTTGGGAAAAAACCTTTTGGGAATACGAAATCAAGGATTTTTTTGTTTGTTTTTTTTTGCCTCTATGTTCCAACAACCAAAACTTTTTTAGGTTTTAAGGAGTGTTCCGGGACTGATCAATGCTCATTTGTCCATCGGGGCATAATTAAAAATAAAAGATAAGATCTATTTTACCTCCAGGATACTTCCCGGTCACTCCCGACTGCCGAAGCATTCAACCCGAAGTACGAAAAAATGAACCCATGGTCCCCGGACAGGTGCACCAATCAAGGCCAAATTTAAAATGCCGTCACCTCTTGGCCTGAATTTTGGCGCGGCTGTCACATGAATGAAGACCGTTCACTGCTTCAGGGGCTGTGAACGCACCGGCAGCCGGGATTGAACTGAAGCGTCTGGGAGGTGAGTATGAGTCTTAGCTTCTATTGTGACCCATACCCCAGGAAACAACAATTTTAGTTTCCCGGAACACCCTTTAAACAATGGGGTTGGGATGGGGTTTTTACCCACAAAAAAAAATTCACAGTTGAAGACAGCCCTCTCTTACCCAGCCACTCTTTTGCCTCCCCTCGCCAAACCAAAACGCCTGCTTTGTACTGACGGGGGAAAAACCCCAACGGCTGCTCGATGGTTGCGGGCTTGGCAAATACCCCCTTCTTGCTTTCCAAATACCCTTCTTGCTTCAAAAGCAAAATGAGGATTTGTTACATCCAATAGAGGGCGCTTGATCTTCTCAGCGTTGTGATATGCGATGTTTCGGGGAGTGAAAAAAAGGCAATTTCAATCCCACACGCCTAATGGGTGCCTCCCCTAAGAGCGATCTTCCCTTTCTTACCCAGTGCTGTCAGGGTCCGGTGGTTGTCCATGATGAAGTCCTTATATTGACACTTGTGTCCTTGCACATACTCCCACTCCTCCATAGAGAAATAGACAGTGAAGTCCTGACACCTTATAGGGACCTGTCAACACAATAACATCATCATCCAAAGTACACCCCTTCTTTTACGGTTTATTTCCCGGCACGCTCACCCTCCATCAGCATAAAAAACCCCTCCTTCAGCATCTAATGATCTTTTTTGGGTGAGCTCTGGGATCTTCTCCTTTAACCTTATGAAACTGATTGCGGGGGGGGCACAGAAGGGGGTTTTTGGCTGTTGCTCCACCCTCTTGACACATAGGGAATGCAGTCAGATTTCCTCACTAGAAAGTAATCCTGCACATGGAAATACACACAAAACTATATGATGTTAGCGGCCTTGTCTGGTCTTTATTAATAAATATAAGTATCAAATGGGTGCATAAAGAATGGTTAACCCTTAGGGATGTAGGCATAACCACTAGGGGGGAGGTGCAATGTTAGGGCCTTAAAGGGGTTTCTCACTACAAGGGTTGCGCTTTTTATTTAAAGATCTTCAAAAACAAGTCACTTTCAATATATGTCCATTAACAGTGTCCCACCTTTTCCCAATAACCCCTCTTTGTATGCGCATCAGCCCCAGGTCGCTATACTACAAAATTTTCGCCTCTCCTATAGGGGCTACAGTTTTCATAGCAAGACCCCCCTTAATTCTCCATAGGCTCCACACTGGTTTCTAAGCTACAACCTTTTGATCTCCTCCTGAAGCTCCAGCACGGGTTTTCAAAGCACAGACTGTTTTACTCTCCTATAGGTGTCAGCACGTTTGCTATAGCACAGACCTTTTCATCTCTCCCCATACGCCACACTGGTTTCATAAACACAACCCCTTTCAATCTCTCCTATAGGCTCCAACACTGGTTGCTATGCTACACCCTTTTTAAACTCTCGATAGGCTGCCAGCACTGTTGCTATACTACGCCCTTTCAAACTCTCCTGAAGGGTGCCAGCACTGGTTTCTAACTAAGCCTTTTGACTTCCCTGATAGCTGCCAGCCTGTTGCTAACTACAGACCCTTTGGTCCTCCTGATGGGGCCACACGTTGCTATAGCCAGACCTTAGAACTCTCCTGAAAGGCTGCCAGCACTGGGGTTTCAAAAGCAACAGACCTGGCTTCTTACTGCCCTAGGGAAGCCCTAAACACGCCCCGAATTCAAAAAAACCAAGAAAACCAAAAAATCAATGTAGTGAAACAACCCCTTTTAAACAAATTCACGTTTTTTTTTCACCCCAAATTTGGGTCATAAAAAACCCAACCATTTACACATTACAGTGCCCAGTAACAAAACATGTATAAAGTGTCCCATAGGTTTGAATGGAAATACGCACCACTCGGGCTCATGTATTTTTAATTGGTTGGGTTTTTGCTTTACACGATGTGAAAACGAATGGGGAAAATTTTAAATCATTTTCGCACATATTCACTGGGGAAAAAGACGGACTAAAACCCTTTAGATTAGGTACTCCAACCTTAAAAAAATAGTGAAGTCCATGTCCAGAAAGAGTACAAAATACAGCAGAAATCCAAATCACAAATTCGCCCCTAAGGGCCCCCCTACCGCAGAATGGTGCACAAGAAGTTTTACACCCACAATTCTTTGCTTGCAAGCTTAGGAATCTTTTGCTCACCAAAGGCACGCCAAGCCGGGGGCCCCCAAAAAACAGATAAAAAAAAAACTTGGGGCCTGGAGCGGGACAAAAGTTGTGGCTTGTAGTTCTGATAGAGCAACTATACAAATTATCTCTGGCCTTCTATGCCAGGGGCACAATGGCACATAGGGCCTTATGTATGACAACTGTCTAGCAGTAAGACTGTCCTTTTTTTCCCATAGCAACCCAAAACAGCCCCATACAACCAATCAAGCCCATCAAAACCAATCAGGCCAAAAGCAACCAATCAGAGCCCCTGGCAACCAACAAGCCCGAGCAACCAAACAAAGGGTCATAGCAACCAATCAGAGCCCAAAACAACTAAACAGCCCTCATAGGAACCAATTTAAGCCCAAGCAAAAAAATCAAGCCCATGCAACCAATCAGACCCAGAGCAACCAATCATGCTCATACAACCAAATCAGAGCCCAGGCCCCCAATCAGACCCCCAACAACCAATAAAGCCCCAAGCAACCAATCAAGCTCATAGCAACCAATCAACCCATGAAACCCAAATCAGAGATTATAGCAACCAATTAGAGCTCATAACAAACATCAAGCCCAAGAAACCAAAGAGCCCAGACAACCATCAGTCTCATAGCAACCAATCAGAGCTCATAGCAACCAATCAGAGCCCAGAGCAACCAATGGGTGCTCATAGAAAACCTCAGACCCATAGCAACCAATAAAGCCCATAGCAACCAATCATGCCATAGCAACCAATCAAGCCCATACAACCAATCAAGCCCAAAACCAATCAACCCATGGCTCCAATCAGAGCCCATGGCAACCAATCAACCTATAGAAACCAACCCGACCCCATGGCCCCAAAACAGCACTCAACAACCAAATCAAATTCAGCTTTCATTTCGTAAAGTGTTTCGGGAAAAATAAAAGCTCCACCGTTTGGGTTTTTGCTATGGGTCTGTTTGGGTTGCATGACTGTGATTGGTTCTATGACTCTGATTGTTTGCTAGGGGCCTATGATTGGTTTCTATGAGCTTGGATTGGTTACTATGGGCTCAGATTGGTCGCTATGGGCTCTGATTAGTTGCTAGGGGATCTGATTGGTTTCTATGGGCCCTGATTGGTTGCTATGGGCAACAACGACGGTCTTACTGCCGGACAGTTTTCATACATAAGGCCCCGTGTCTCTGTAGGGTTCTTGCATATTTTTCTGAATAACCATTTTTACCCTCCCTTTAGGGATATATGTCAATTATATCCATAGGGCTACATTCACCTGATGAAGGCCAAAAGAGAATAGTTCTGTTCTCTATTGGGGTGGTATACATTGGCATCCTTTTTTCCTTAAATGTACAGGGCAGCACACAACTGTTTTTTGGGATCATGGTTTTTTGGAAAAAAACAGTACCGGAAGTACCCTTCTTTACAATAGGGGCCCTATGGGGTCCGAACCCCCTGTTTTTCCTCCACATTGACAAAACCCACGAATTCTTCCTTTACTTTCCTGATTAACCGACACCCGGCGAGAGGGGTGGGTAGGGAAAAGGGATCACCTTCTAGGGGACACTCATCCTAACAGAAAGGGGTGCAAGAGGACGGGGTGGGGAGAATTTTCCATTGGGGGTGTTACATTCCTTATTTGCCTAGGGCACCAGAATACCTTGTCCGAGTCCTGCCGATACCTAATAGGGATGTCCTTGGCAGAAGCCCTCACCTCTCCAGTCAGCAAGTAGATGATCTCCAGGGTGAGGTTTAAGATCTGCTCCGCCATGGTGTAAGAGGTCAGCGCATGGGCAGCTTTCTGGGAACTCGAGTGGGACGGGACACCTGAAAGGAAACAAAGAACCGATTGTAAAAGCCCATAAGCACACCCTACGGACCTAAATCAATAGTGGGGAAAACCAAAGCGAGAAGCTTCCGAAATACATTCAATGTGAAGGCATTGCTGGCAGAACGTTAGGCTATCACATCAATGGCAAAATCACTGGGAAAAATGGGACAAGGAAAAAGGCACTACAGGCACGGCCATCCACGCGGACACAAAAGGTCGAAAAAATCTGGAGTTTCGGGCAGTGATCCAACGCTGTAATTTTCATTCATTTATCGGCAACTCCCATTTTGGGGAGGTCACAACCTAAGTAACACACTCGGGGCCTTCCTTATTTGGCACACTGTGTTCTCTATTCGTTCTATGGGGGTTCCCCTACAGGGGGGGCACTGTGTTCTCCCCAATCTGTCTCTATACGAGTCCCAGTAAAGGGGAGCGTTGTGTTCACTTTCAGTTCTATGGAGTTTCCCAGTACAGGGGAGCGCTGTGTTCTCTCCATTCTGTTCATGGGAGATCCCATGAATAGGGGAGCGCTTTGTTCTCCATTCTGTTATATGGGAGTTCCAGTACAGGGGAGCCTGTTTTCTCCATTCCTGTTTCTATGGGAGGTTCCCAGGTACAGGTGAGCGCTGTGTTCACGCATTCTGTTACTATGGGAGTTCCCAGTCAGGGGGAGCGCTGTGTCTCTATTCTTTCTATGGGAGTTCCCAGAACGAGGGGAGCGCTGTGTTCTCTCCATTCTGTTCTATGGGATGATCCCAGTAAGGGGAAGCGCTGAGTTCTCCATTCTGTTTATATGGAGTTCCCAGTACAGGGGAGCGCTGTGTTCTCTCCATTCTGGTGTTCTATGGGAGTTCCCGGTACAGGGAGCGCTTGTGTTCCTCATTCTGTAACATGGGAGTTCCCAGTACAGGTACGCTGTTTCTTCTCCATTCTGTGTCTATGGGAGTTCCCGGTACAGGTGAGTGCTGTGTTCCTCCATTCTGTATCTATGGGATTCCCAGTACAGGGAGCGCTGTGTTTCCTCCATTCTGTCAAAAGGAGTTCCCCAGTACAGGGAGTCACTGTGTTCTCCATTCTGTTCTGTGCGGAGTTTCCCAGTACAGGGGAGCGCTGTTTTCTCCATTCTGTTCTCTGGAGGAGTTCTAGTACAGGGGACCGCTTGTGGGTACTCCATTCTGTCTATGGGAGTTCCCATACAGGGAGGGCTGGCTCTCCGATTCTGATCTTTTGGGAGTTCCCAGGACAGGGGAGGCGCTGTGTTCTCCCATTCAGTTCTATGATGGGAGTTCCCAGTACAGGGGCGCTGTGTCTCCATTCTGTTCTATTTGGAGTTACCAGTACAGGGGAGCGATTGTTCTCATTCAGGACTATGGGAGTTCCCAATACAGATGAGCGCTGTGTTTTCTCCATTCTGTCTATGGGAGTTCCCATACAAGGAGCGCTGTGTTCTCCATTCTGTTCTATGGGAGTTCCCAGTACAAGGGAGCGCTTGTGTTCTCCTTTCTGTTCTATGGGAGTCCCCAGTAAAGGGGTACTGTGTGTTTCTCCACTCTGTTCTATGGGAGTTCCCAGTACAGGGAGCGCTGTGTCTCAATTCATGTCCTAGGGAAGTTCCATACAGGGAGCGCTGTGTCTCTCCATTCTGTTCTTGTGGGATTCCCAGTAAAGGGAGCGATGTTTATCTTTATGGTTCTTGGGAGTTCAATAAAGGGGTGCGCATGTGTTCATACAATTATGTTTATATGGGAGTGTACACTGTAAAGGGTGAGCTGTGGTATACATCTGTATATTGGGTGTTAAAAGTAAAGGGAAGATATGTGGTTATAATTTATAATCATATGGGAGTTAAATGTTAAGGGGTGAGATGTGTTCTACTTTAGGGTATTTGTGGTAAATATTATGTGGTAGGGGTTAGAATGTAGGTTATATGGGTGTTAATGTATTGTGGGAGATGGGGGGGATAATGGAGGTTAGTGGGTGGGGGAATGGGTATGGGTGGAATGTGTGGAATGTATGTTATTATGGGTGTTTAAATGTAATGGTAATGTGTGTTTCGAAAATCTGTTCAGTTGGGAGTTCCATACAGGGAGCAGCTGTGTTCTCCATTCGTCCTATGGAAGTTCCCATACAGGGGAGCGCTGTGTTCTCCTCCATTCTGTTTTCTATGGGAGTTCCCAGTACAGTGGAGCGCTGTGTTCTTCATTCTGTTTCTATGGAGTTCCCAGTACAAGGCTGCGCTGTGTTCTCCATTCTGTTCTATGGGAGTTCCCAGACAGGGTGCGCTGTGTTCTCCATTCTGTTCTATGGAGTTTCCCAGTACAGGGAGCACTGTGTTCTCCATTTCTCCTCTATGGGAGTTTACCATTACAGGGGAAGCGCTGTGTTTCTCCATTCTGTTCTATGGGAGTTTCCCAGGTACGGGGAGGGAGCGCTGTGTTCACCTTTCTCCTCTATGGGAGTACCAGTACAGGGGTGTGCTGTGGTCTCCATTCTGTCCTATGGGAGTTCCCAGTACAGGGGAGCGCTGTAGTTCTCCATTCTGTTCTATGGCAGTCCCAGTACAGGTGAGTCGCTGTGTTCTCTCCATTCTGTTCTATGGGAGTTCCCAGTACAGGGGAGCGATGTGGTTTCTCTCCCATTTGTTCTATGGGAGTTCCAGTACAGGGGAGAGCTGTGTTTCTCAATTCTGTTCTGTGGGAGTTCCCATACAGGGGAGCGCTGGCTCTCCATTCTGTTCTATGGGAGTTTCCCAGTACAGGGGAGCCGCTGTGTTCTCTTCATTCTGTTTATATGGGAGTTCCCAGTACAGGGAGCGCTGTGTTCACTCCATTCAGTTTGTAAAGGAGTTTCCCTGAACAGAGGAAGCGCTGTGTTCCTCCATTCAGTTCTATGGGAGTGTCCAGTACAGAGGAGCGCTGGTGTTCTCCATTCCTGTTCATGGGATTCCCAGTACAGGGAGCGCTGTGTTTCTCTCCATTTCTGTTCTATGGAGATCCCGAGTTACAGGGGAGCAACTGTGTTTCCAATTCAGTTCTATGGGAGTTCCCAGTACAGGGACGCTGTGTTCTCCATTTCTGTTCTATGGAGTTCCCAGTACAGGTGAGCCGCTGTGTTTCTCTCCATCTGTCTATGGGAGTTCCCAGTACAGGGGAGCAATGTTTCTCTCCATATCTGTTTCTATGGGGAGTTCCCAGTACAGGGAAGGCACTATGTTCTCCATTCTGTTTTTATGGGGGGGGGGTTTTTTTTTTTTATCCCAGTACAGGGAGTGCTGTGTTTCTCTCCATCTGTTTCTATGGGAGTTTCCCCGGTACAGGGGAGCGCTGTGTTCCTCATTCTGTTCTATGGAATTTCCCGTACAGGGTAGCGCTGTGTTCGCTTCCATTTCGTTCTATGGGAGTTCACGTACAAGGGAGCGCTGTGGGTTCCTCATTCTGTTCTATAGGATTTCCCATGTACAGGGGAGTGCTGTGTTCCCTCCATTCGTTCTATGGGAGTTCCCAGTACAGGGGAGCGCTGTGTTCCACTCCATTCTGTTCTATGGGAGTTCCCAGTACAGGGGAGCACAGTGTTCTCCATTCTGTTCTGTGGAGTTCCCAGTACAGTGGAGCGCAGTGTTTCTCCATTCTGCTCTCTGGGAGATCCGATAGTACAGGGGAGCGCTGTGTTCTCCAATTGTTCTTATGGAGTTCCCAGTACAGGGGAGGGCTGTGCTTCCATTCTGATCTATGGAGTTCCCAGTACAGGAGAGCGCTGTGTCTCCATTCTGGTCTATGGGAGTTTTCCCAATACAGATGAGCGCTGTGTTCTCCATTCAGTTTCTATGGGAGTTCCCATTACAAGGGAGCGCTGAGTTCTCCATTCTGAACTATGGAGTTCCCAGTTACAGGAGCGCAGTGTTCTCCATCTGTTCTAGGGAAGTTCCCAGTACAGGGTAGTGTGTGTTCTCGCCTCTGTTCTATGGAGTTCCCATACAAGGGTAAGCGCTGTTTTCTCCATTCTGTCCTATGGAAGTTCCCAGTACAGGGAGCGCTGTGTTCTCGCCATTCTGTTCTATGGGAGTTCCGTACAGGGAGCGCTGTGTTCTACATTCAGTTCTATGGGAGTTCCCAGTACAGGGGTGCGCTGTGTTCCCCATATCTGTTCTAGGAGTTTACCCATACAGGGGTGCGCTGTGTTCTCCATTCTGTTCAAATGGAAGTCCCAGTACAGGGGAGGCACGTGTTCTCCTTTCTCCTCTATGGAGTTCCCAGTACAAGGGAGCGCTTGTGTTCTCCATTCTGGTTCCTTATGGGAGTTCCCAATACAGATACGCTGGTTCTCCATTCTGTTCTTGGGAGTTTCCCAGTACAAGGGACGCTGTGTTTCTCCATTCTGATCTAGTGGGAGTTCCCAGTACAGGGGAGCGCTGTGTTTCCATTCTGTGTCTATGGGAGTTCCCAGTACAGGGTAGCTGTGTTTTTCTCCACTCTTTCATGGGAGTTCCAGTACAGGGGGATCGCTGTGTTCTCCATTCTGTCCTATGGAAGTTCCAGTACAGGGGAGCGCTGTGTTCTCTCCATTCAGTTCTATGGGAGTTCCAGTAACAGGGGGAGCGCTGTGTATTCATCATTCTGTTCATGGGAGTTCCCAGTACAGGGGTGCGCTGTGTTCTCTCATTCTGTTCTATGTGAGTTCCCAGTACAGGGGTGCGCTGTGTTCTCCCATTCTGTTCTATGGGAGTTCCCAGGACAGGGGAGCACTGTGTTCTCCTTTCTCCTCTATGGGGAGTTTACCAGTACAGGGGAGCGCTGTTGTTTCCCATTCTGTTCTATGGATTCCAGTACAGGGGAGCGCTTGTTCTCCTTTCTCATCTATGAAGTTACCAGTGACCGGGTAGGCGCTGTGTTCTCCATTCTGCTTCTATGGGAGTTCCAGTACAGGGGCGCGGCTGAGTTCCCATTCTGTTCTATGGCAGTTTCCCAGTACAGGAGCGCTGTGTTCTCTCCATTCTGTTCTATGGGAAGTTCCAGTACAGGGGAGCGATGTGTTCTCTCCATTCTGTTCTATGGGAGTTCCAAGTACAGGGAAGCACTATGGGCGACATGTATGATCGGGCTTTTCGCCTGTTTTTTGGCGTATACTGCGCCTCCCGGCCCGAATCCCCCTGTCGGACGCAGGGATGCGGTGTTTAGGCGCAGCGCTCGACACTTTCAGCTGCGCCCCGCATGAATGGGCGGGCAATGGGCCGGTGTAGGCGTTCCGGGCGGACGCGGCGCGCTCGTAACTCCTTGAGGCATGTACGATGGCGAGTCGGCAAAAAGCCGCGTGGCGCATTGCAGTCGCTCTGGCAGCTCCGACAGGCATACCTGGTTTATTTTGGTCTGAATGCTCCGCGGCGGCGGCGAAGTGAAGCAAGAACGGAACATGCGAGGAATCATATAGAAGATCAGCAGAGAAATCTCGGCGCTCCTCCGTGCAGCAGAGTTATGAAACCGAAAAAAAAATCGCCTTTATAAAGGCGGAAAACAGTTGGACAGAAAAAGAGCTGAAACGTAAAAATAAACATAATAAAAAAAAAAACACTTTCCCAAAAATCTAGAACGGCGCAATAACAAGAACTCGATCTTGGAATTGCCGGGAAATACAGTAATTCAAATTCTGTAAGCTCTTCTCATTGGTCGGCATAAACCGGCCAATCAGAATAGGAGCGACAAGTGAACCATTAAAACCTATGGAAGAACTATAGACCAAGTCAGAATCAACGGCGGGACTGTTCAAAAATACAGTAATAAATGGAGAAAAGAGCTATTGGTTGAGCTAGCTGGGCGCTTGGGCTATCTCGGCCAATCATAATAGGAGCGACAAAGACCCATTATAGCTATGGAGAATTTTGAACCAATCAAAATCCAAGGGCGGGTGGACAGTTCAAAATTAACAGTAAAAAAAATGCAGACAAGAGCTGATTTGCGGAGCGAGCGGGTGCTTGGCTATACCAGCCAAACAGAGCGCGAGCTAAAGTTCTCCCAATAAAGTCTTTGAAGAGATGGGCCGCTCTGAAAATCTCGGCCTCACGCCGTCGCGCATGAAGTATTAATAAAAAAATGATTTTTTAATTAAGTGTAAAACAATATCAATAAATCGCTAAAACCTCTGTAAAAAATTAAATCGTTAAAACCCCGAACAACCGTTTGTCGCCGAGACCGCGCGCTACATAGAGAATGCAATAGAGAGAATTTGCCGGAAATACAGTAATCTCAAATTGGTTTAAGCTATTCTCATTGGTCGCATAAACCAAGCCAATCAGAAAAGAAGCGACCAAAGTCCCATTATATCCTATGGAGAACTATTGAACAATCAGAATAAGAGCGACAGGGACCCAGTCTAACCTATGGAGAAAGATTGGACCAATCATATTCAAAGGCGGGACATTCAAAATATACAGTAAAAAGGCGAGAACGAGTCTGATTATGTGAAGCGCGGGGCTACGACCAGCTCTAGCCAATACAGAGCGCGAGCTACATTACTTTCTCATAGAGTTTCTATGTGTAAAAAAAATTCCGAGCAAGCGCTCAGAGATTGCTAAGTTAAAAAGGCGCCGTTATTTGGGACCAATGGGAGAGCGGCGAACGCTCCTATGTTATCTAATTCAATCTGAAATAAAAAGTATAATGGCCGAATCAAATTAATAACACTACAGAAATTGTCCCGATGTGTTAATATAAAATGAATATAATATGGGGTAACGAAAAATAAATATTCATTCAATAAAATCATGTTTATTTCTTTATTTTCGTTAGCCAAGGTATCAATAGTATGGTGCGAACGAAATTAAAGAAAATAAACATGATTTTATTGATTTAAATATTTTTTTTTCCGTTAGCCCATATACTTATTCATGTTAATAGACACATCGGGACAACTTCGTAGTGTTAAAATTTGATTTCGGCCATTTAACAGTTTTATATCAGATTGCATTAGAAAACCCAAAGGAGCGTCGCTCGCTCTCGCCATTATGTACAAATAACGGCCCACTTTAACTTAGCCAATCACAGACTTGCCTCCGGATTGTCTTTCCCCTATAATTCTCTGAGAAAGTACTTGCGCTCTGATTGGCAAGCTGGACGAGCCCCGCTAGCTCAACCAACAGCTCGTTCTGCTTTATTGTATTTTGAACTGTCCCCCTTTGAATATGATTGGTCAATTTTTCTCCATAGTATAAAATGGGACATTGTCGCTCCTATTCTGATTGGCTGGTTTAGCCGACCAATCATAAGAGCTTTAAACAATTTGAATTCCTGTATTTCCCCGAGCAATTCTCTCTATGCAATTCCCTATGTAGCGCCGGTCATCGGCGACAAAACGCTTTGTTAGGTATTTAACTGATATATTTTACAGAAAGGTTTCAGCGCTTTTATCTGATAATGTTTTACACTTAATAAAAATTATTTTTTTTATTTATACTTCATGCCGCACCGGCGCTGAGCACCGAGATTTTCAGTGCGCCGATTTCTCTCCATAGACTACAATGGGAAGAAGTAGCTCGCCTCTGATTGGCTGGATAGGCCAAGCCCCACTAGCTCAGCCAACAATCTTTTCCTGCTTTTTACTGTATTTAGAACTGTTCGCCTTTGATTCTGATTGGTCAATAGTTCTCCATAGGTTTTAATGGTCCACTGTCGCTCCTATTCTGATTGGCCGGTTTATGCCAAACCAATTAGAAAAGCTTTCAGAAATTGAATTACTGAAATTTCCCGACAATTTCCAATTCCTAATTCTTGATATTGCGCCGTTCTTGAATAATGAAAGTGATTTTGTTTTATGTAATTTTTTTAATTTTTAAGGTTACAGCTCTCTTTTCTGAAGAATGTTTTTTCCGCCTTATAAAGGCGATTTTGGTTGATTCATACTCCCACCGAACATGTGGAATGATTTTCTTCGCGGTTTTCCAGCCTGTCTCGCATCGGAACAGATTTTCCGGCCAGTCCCGCACTGCGCCCATGGTCCCCGCACTGTACCCCCACACACTGCGAGGCGCAGGTAACTTTTCCCCGCATGTACGAGTGCACCTCTCAGACGGCGAATCATAGCGCAGCGCCGCAGATGCGCCTCATCCCTGCACTGCGCCTAACACACATGCAGGCGCGGCGACTTTTACCTTGGAATGTATGAGTGCGCCAGGCCCGACATAAATGCAGGCGCAGATTTCGCCGGAAAACTAGCGGGAAAAGCGCGCCCCGACCCGCGAGAATCATACATGTCGCCCTTATGATACTCCAATCTGTTTTATGGGGTTTCCCAGTACGATAGTCACTGTGTTCTCTGTTCTGTTCTATGGGAGTTCCCAGTACAGGGGAGCGCATGTTTCACTCCATGTCGTTCTAGGGAGTTCCCATTACAGGGAGCTGCTGTGTTCCTCTCCATTCTGTTCTATGGGAGTTCCCAGTACAGGGGAGCGCTGTGCTCCCCAAATTCTGTTCTATGGGAGTTCCCAGTACAGGGGAGCGCTGTGTTCCCCTGTTCTGTTCTTATGGGAGTTCCCAGTACAGAGGAGCGCTGTGTTCTCTGTTCTGTTCTATGGAGTTCCCAGTACAGGGGAGCGCTGTGCTCTCCATTCTGTTCTATGGGAGTGTCCAGTACAGAGGAGCGCTGTGTTCTCCATTCTGTTCTATGGGAGTTCCCAGTAAAGGGGAGCGCTGTGTTCTCTCCATTCTTCTATGGGAGTTCCCAGTACAGGGGACACTGTGTTCCTATTCTGTTCTATGGGAGTTCCCAGTACAGGGAGCGCTGTGTTCTCCATTCTGTTCTATGGAGTTCCCAGTACAGGTGAGCGCTGTGTTCTCTCCATTCTGTTCTTATGGGAGTTCCCAGTACAGGGGAGCAAGGGTGTTCTCTCCATTCTGTTCTATGGGATTTCCCCAGTACAGGGAAGCACATGTTCCCATTCTGTTTTTTTGGGGTTTCCCAGTACAGGGGAGTGCTGTGTTCTCTCCATTCTGTTCTAGGGGATTTTCCGGTACGGGGGAGCGCTGTGTTCCTTCAATCTGTTCTATGGGAGTTCCCAGTACAGGAGAGCGCTGTGTTCTCTCCATTCTGTTCTATGGGAGTTCCCGGTACAAGGGAGCGCTGTGTTCCTCATTCTGTTCTATAGGAGTTCCCAGTACAGGGGAGCGCTGTGTTCCCTCCATTCTGTTCTATGGGAGTTCACAGTACAGGGGAGCGCTGTGTTCCCTCCATTCTGTTCTAGGGGGAAGTCCCAGTACAGGGGAGCACTGTGTTCTCCATTCTGTTCGTGGGAGTTCCCAGTACGGGGGAGCGCTGTGTTCTCCCATTCTGTTCTCTGGGAGTTCCCATTACAGGTGAGCGCTGTGTTCTCCATTCTGTTCTATGGGAGTTCCCAGTACAGGGGAGCGCTGTGTTCTCTCCATTCTGTTCTAGGGGAGTTCCCAGTACAGGGAAGCGCTGTGTTCCCTCCATTCTATTCTATGGGAGTTCCCAGTACAGGGGAGCGCTGTGTTTCTCCATTCTGCCCTATGGAAGTTCCCAGTACAGGGGAGCACTGTGTTCTCCATTCTTTTTTTCTGTGGAGTTCCCAGTACAGGGGAGCGCTGTGTTCTCCATTCTGTTCTCGGGAGTTCCTAGTACAGGGGAGCGCTTTTGTTCTCCATTCTGTTCTATGGGAGTTCCAGTACAGGGGAGGGCTGTGCTCTCCATTCTGACCCTAGGGGAGTTCCCAGTACAGGGGAGCGCTGTGTTCTCCATTCTGGTCTATGGGCGTTCCCAGTACAGATGAGCGCTGTTTTTTCTCCATTTGTTCTATGGGAGTTCCCAGTACAGGGGAGCCTGTTTTCTCTCCATTCTGTTTCTATGGGAGTCCCAGTACAGGGGAGCGCTGTGTTCCCTCCATTCTATTCTAGGGGAGTTCCCAGTACAGGGGAGCGCTGTGTTCTCCAATCTGTCCTATGGTAGATCCCAGTACAGGGGAGCGCTGTGTTCTCCATTTTCTTCTATGGGAGTTCCCAGTACAGGAGAGCGCGGTGTTCTCCATGCTGGTGTATGGGAGTTCGTAGTACAGGGGAGCGCTGTGTTCTCTCCATTCTGTTCCATGGGAGTTTCCCGGTACAGGGGAGCACTGTGTTCTCTCCATTTTTTTCTATGTTAGTTCCCAGTACAGGAGAGCGCTGTTTTCTCTCCATTCTGTTCTATTGGGATTTCCCCGGGTACAAGGGACGCTGTGTTCCTCATTCTGTTCTATAGGATTTTCCCAGTACAGGGGAGCGCTTTTTTCCCTCCATTCTTTTTCTATGGGAGTTTCCCAGTACAGGGGGGGCACTGTGTTCTCCATTCTGTTCTTTTGGAGTTCCCAGTACAGGGGAGCTCTGTGTTTCTCCATTCTGTTCTCTGGGAGTTCCCTAGTACAGGGAGCGCTGTGTTCTCCATTCGTTCTATGGGAGTTCCCAGTACAGGGAGGGCTGTGCTCTCCATTCTGATCTATGGGATTTTTCCCAGTACAGGGGAGCGCTGTGTTCTCCATTCTGGTCTATGGAGTTCCCAGTACTGGGGAGAGCTGTGTTCTCCATTCTGTTCTATGGGAGTTCCCAGTACAGGGAGCGCTGTGTTCTCCATTCTGTTCTATGGAAGTTCCCAGTACAGAGGAGCGCTGTGTTCTCCATTCTGTTCTATGGGAGTTCCCAGTACAGGGGAGCGCTGTGTTCCCTCCATTCTATTCTATGGGAGTTCCCAGTACAGGGTAGCTGTGTGTTCTCCACTCTGTTCTATGGGAGTTCCCAGTACAGGGGAGCGCTGTGTTCTCCATTCTGTCCTATGGAAGTTCCCAGTACAGGGGAGCGCTGTGTTCTCCATTTTCTTCTATGGGAGTTCCCAGTACAGGGGAGCGCTGTGTACTCCATTCTGATCTATGGGATTTCGTAGTACAGGGGAGCGCTGTGTTCCTCCATTCTGTTCTATGGGATTTCCCCAGTACAGGGGAGCGCTGGGGTTCTCTCATTCTTTTCTATAGGAGTTCCCAGTACATGGGAGCGCTGTGTTCTTTTCCATTCTGTTCTTTGGCACATCCCAGTAAAAGGGGAGCGCTGTGTTTCCTCCATTCTTTTTCTATGGGAGTTCCCAGTACAGGGGAGCGCTGTGTTCTCCATTCTGTTCTATGGGAGTTCCCAGTACAGGGGAGCGCTGTTATCCATTCTGTTCTATGGGAGTTCCCAGTACAGGTGAGCGCTGTTCTCCATTCTGTTCTATGGGAGTTCCCACTACAGGGGAGCGCTATTATTATTATTATTATTTATTTTAGAGCGCCATTAATTCCAGGGCGCTGTACATTTAAGGGGAATTACATACATAACAAATATTGAACAAATACAATGGTTACAAAAAAAACTATTAACTGAAACAGAGAGGAAAGAGGACCCTGCCCGCGAGGGCTTAAACAAATCTACAAAGAAGAAGGGGAAAAGACAGAAGGTGTGGGGCAGACATGCTTGCGGGCCGGTTAGTGGTGGTGGTGGGTTAATGTGGGTTTGGGCTCCTGAAGAGATGGGTTTTTCAGGTTGCTTTTTGAAAACTGGTGAAATTTGGGGAGAGTCGGGATGTTTTGGTTAATGAGTTCCAGAGTGTGGGTGAAGCGCGGGGAAAGTCTTGGGAGACGGTTGTGTGAGGAGCTGATAAGGGGAGAGCAGGAGAAGGTCCTGTGAGGAGCGGAGATTGAGTGAGGGAGATATTTGGAATTAGGGCAGAGATGTATGGAGGGGAGGGGTCATGGAGAGCCTTGTAGGTCATGGTTTTAGTAGCTTGAACTGGTTTTCGCTGGGCAATGGAAAGCCAGGAAGGGATTGGCAGAGGGAGAGGCAGAGGAGTAGCGAGGAGAGAGGTGGATATAGACGGCAGCAGATTAAGGGAAATGGATTTGGAGGGGAGCGAGGGTGCTAGCTGGGAGGCCACTGAGAAGGGAGTTACAGTAGTCTAGGCGGGAGATGACGAGGGCGTGGACTAGCGTTTTAGTAGTGTCAGAGTTGAGGAATGAGCGGATGCGAGAGATGTTTTTCAGGTGGAGGCGGCAGCAGAGGTGAGGGTTTGGATGTGTGGTTTGAAGGATAAAGAGAAATCAAAGGTTATCCCATGGCTATGTTCTCCATTCTGCTCTATGGGAGTTCCCAGTACAGGGGAGCGCTGTGTTCTATACTCAGAACTCCCATAGAGCAGAATGGAGACTTGTGCACAAGGGTGATCAGCTCTCTGTTCCGAGTAGTAACTTTCAAGTGCCAAAGAGGTGAAACCCACACCTATCAGAATTTGATGGCATACCCCTAGCACCCCTTTATACTACAGGCACTGGCGTTTCTGAATTACCCTGTACTATACATACTGGTATTTGGTGCCCTCATGTCTGTACCACCGGGCCCTTCCTGCCTTGTACATTATTTGCAAAAGGGACAATTGGGAAACAAGACGAGGCCTGGTGCGGGACACATGGAGGGCGAGCGAGGGTTCCTCCGCCTGTAACTGTAGGTTTACAATAGTCGCACATTCTATCTCCAAGAACTACTGATTTGCACATGGGTTGTCCTGGAGACGTTGTTGTGTTACCCATAGCAACCAATCAGAATTCAGCTTTTTTTCAAAGGAGGTCTAAAACTGAAAGCAGGGATCCAATTGGTTGCTACGGGCTGCACCGTCAGTTCCCAGCTGCACGAATTTTAAAGGGAAATGAATCACCCGCAATGTTTCCTCATCACACATACACACGAGTGACACACAGATCACATGACAATGACCACAATGCACACTGACCGGGAACATGCCAGGAGCCTCCACAGCACAACGGACAAAGGACCTTTGATGATGTCACAGTCATGTGATCATGCAGGGGCAGAGTCTACATCTGGAGGGCGGAGCTTGTCCCTGAATTATTTCCTCAAGCCAATGAGAAGAGGAACTGTAACAACAGAGTCCCGCCCCCTGGTCACATGACTGTGACATTATCAAAGGTCCTCAATCCAATAACAAACATTAGCAGACTGGTTACTGACCACATGAGGTTTCTGTGTTCTGCTTATGTTCTGAGTTTAGTGTTGCTCGAATCTGTTCCTGTTCAGTTTGACACCGGTTTGACCGAACTTGGGAGGAAATTCAGGCTTTGAACATGTTCTTTTTTACTCTGACCCTAAATCTAGCCCTTTAGTAGGTTTATATTTATTGTTGTGCTTCATATTTTTATTTTTTATTTTTTTTTGTAATAACAGTTTTTATTGACACATTTAAAGTAATACAGGAGTTACAGCAATGCAAATTATCAATTAGAAAAAATAGTGTCATTTTCATTATGCCATTGACTATTATCATGTTTACAACCATAAAGAAAAACCTTAAAGGAATCTGTCGTCAATGTGTGTGGGAGAAGGTGGAGGGGGGGGGTCTGAACATGGTCTTGTCCCAGGAATATGTAAGAATTTTGGCAATGTTTTATTTTTTTTGTGGTTAAGTGGTAAAGTATAAAATGAAATACAAGGAATTGTACATTATGCTGATCAGGCTATTATCATTACCCCCACCATCCACGCTCACCCCTCGGGGACATCAGAACCGAGCATCCCCCCAGCAGAGGGAGCCTAACCTAGAAAAATCTAGGAACAAGCCATGGGTAACATGGCTAGGAAACAGACATGTAAACCAACTGCTTGTAATGTGGGATGAACCTTCTTTAGGTGATATCATCTCACCACCCCCCTTCCTCTCCCTTTGCTGTGTGAAAGATGGGGAGGTATTTAGTCCAAGCCTTTCATCCATAATTGTCGGTGGCCAAAAGGCACTAATGATGTGTCTAGTAGTTTGTACACTGTAGCTGACATCAAATCTATGGCAGCAGCAGTTCCTCCCATCCATTTTCCGTCGTTCCCCCTGATACATATCCATTCTTCTTTAGTTTTCTCTGTCATGTACGTCGCTTGGAGCTGTAGCACAGAGACACGCCGAACAGGGGGGGGGGGGGGGGGGGGGGGGGGTGGGGTCCGTGAAGAGGACCACCCCAACAAAGATCACACTAGATAAAATCAAGCCAAAAGCCAAAGAAAAAGGTGAGATGGGGATGAGACTACTAAGAACATAACGAGAGACTAACAACTTACAAAGGGGGGGGGGCAAAAAAAAAATGACACGGACCCAATCCGTTAAACCATGTAAAGCGGCACAGAAAACAGAGAATAAGATAATCCCGCGTCTTGGATACCAAACCGCAGCAAGAACTATGACAAGAAACACCCCCCGAATCACCAGCAAGAACCATGAGCATCACCAAGGGGGGCCGGAGGGGGAGGGGGGAACAAACAAAGCAGAAAAGATTCGCATACATCTGCCGATGAATCACCACGGAAAATCGTAAGGGCGGGCACAAATCCAGAAACCGACACTAAGAGGGGGGGTGGGGGGGGGGGGGGGGGGGGGAAAAACCACGCAAAACTATACGAACGCACGCCAACCGCACTACAGATACTAAGAGAGGGACCGGGGTTAAGCGAACTATACCCACGAAAGCAAAATAGGACCCCCGGTGGGGGTCCAATATCCACACAAAGCGGGCTAGTAACCAACGGGTTGATGTAAAGTAATCAATCCAACAAAACGCTATACAAAATTACAATGGACTACTAGAACTCTCTAATTTGGGCAAGGGGGGGGGGGGCTTCCCAACAACTCGGCTGACAAAAAGCCACGCCATGAGCCCGGGGGGATGAACCCATCACGGAATAATTACCTAACACCTAAAGATCCCAAATAACCTACCCGTCCCTTTATGTATCTCTCCTGTACATGTATGTCGGTTCCCCTCAGAAAAACCATCGTTCCTCTTATTTCCTCCTGTCGTATTGACGTCGTTCCCCTTTAGATTTCCTCCTGTCATGTACCTCGTTCCCCACTGAAATACATCGTTCCTCTTAGTTCCGCCTGTCATGTCACTCGTTCCCCTATTATTCCCCTGTCATAGGACGCGTTCCCCTCTGAATATACATCATTCCTCTTAAGTAGAGCGCGACGCAGTGCGTGGAGGAGGGGGAGAGCTGTGCGGGATCACTCTTAGTTCCTCCTGTCCATGTACGTGTTCCCTCGGACATACTCGTTCCAATCCTGTCGATACACTTGTTTCCTCTGAAATACATTGTTCCTCTTTAGTTCCTCCGGTCATGTACGTCGTTCCCTTATGACATACGTCGTTCCTCTTTAGGTCCTCCTGTCTTGTACGTTGTTCCCCTCTGACATATGTCGTTCCTCCTGTCGTATACATTGTTCCCTCTAATATACATTGTTCCTCTTTAGTTTTCCTCCTGTCGTATACATTTTCCCGCTCTGACATACATCATTCCTCTTTAAGTCACACTCCTGTCATGTACGCAGTTCCTAACTACATACGTCGTCCTCTTTATTCCCTCCTGTCCATGTACATCGTTCCCCCTGATACACATCGTTCCTCTCTGATATACATCCTAGAGGAGTGAAGTACATCACAGGGAAGCAATGTATAAGACACAAGATCTAAGGACCTCCTTAGTCCTCTAACGTTATACACAGTGTCCCCTCCCTACGTACACATATATCCCCTCCACAGTTCCCATGGTCCCCCCTCCACATTAAATCCCCCCATCACCACTTCTATACACGGCTAATCCCTCCCCACCACCCACAGGATATAGAGGCTAATCCCCCCCCCCCACATGATATGACGTGCGTGTGATAATCCCCCCCAACACATGTAATATAGGTTCATCCCCCCACCCAGTATAGGATCTCATCCCCCCCCCCACCACAAGGTATAGAGCTAATCCCCCCACCACAGTATGAGGCATAATCCCCCCCTCCACAGGTATAAGAGCTAATCCCCCACACCACAGTAATAGACTACAACATCTGCTGCAAACAGAGTTGTAGCGGCAAATATCCGCATAGAAATAGAGTTTAGAAATGGAGTTTAGCGTCAAAATTCGCGCGAAACGGAGTTTAGCGTGAAAAACACAGCAACGGAAGTTAATGCGGAGCAAAAATCCGCAAAGAAAACCAAGTTTAGTGGTCAAAATCTGCAGCGAACGGATTTTAGCGGCAACATCTGCAGACGAACGTAGTATTATACGTCAACATCGCGCGAACGGAGTTTAACAGCTAAAAATCCCGGCAAACGGAGTTTTGAGGGTCAAAGATCTGCAGCGAACTGGGATTTTTAGCGGCAACATCCTGCAGCGAACGGCTGAGTGTTTAGCGTCAAATCTTGTACAGATGAGATCGAATTTATCGATCAGAACAGAGACTTAAATTACACCAAAACCATAAAGAAAAGGATTTTTCGCGTCAGAAGCGAGAAATTTATAGTGTCAAATCTGTAAAAGGGATTTTAGCAGCATAAAAAAGTTAAAAAAAACGATTCTTGCGCCAAAATCCGTTTAAAAAAGCTTTTTTAACGTCATAAGCGAGAGGACTAAAATTTAGCAAAAAATCTGATTGTGCAAAAATACGTAGTGACAAAAGCACGATCACTTATAGGAACGAGGGCACCTGGGCACCTGTCAGCCTCTCTCTGGCAGCCGTGCTGGAGCCACAGAGGGCTGGACATTCAGAGCGCCCCTCTGGCCTCCACAATCATGCTCACGCGATGCAGTGACAATAGAGCATGCTGACTCACAGCAGGGGGCTCTCACTGAGTTACCAACCGAATGGTTTGCAGTCCTCTTACTGCAGTAATCACTTTATGGCAGCTTCCTGAGTGTTGTCAACTCACAGAGCAGAGAACAATCTCTGAAGGGGGGATAGGCTCCTATACACAGGAATCCTCTATAGCTCTATTTACAGACTCACAAACAAAAATACAGCAAAAGAGGATAAAAAGAAGCTAGAGAACACACATTACTGCAAAAAAAAAAAAATTGCGACACAATCCCTTTAAACCATAGTTGCCAACTTTTGAAAATGAAAAAGCAGGAGATACAAAGATTTGCATGGACACGCCCCACCTTGACGGTATTCCACGCCCCCTTCAAAAAGCCACACCTCCACCTATCTGCCAATAACGGCTTGGAAAGAAAGGCCAGTAGATGCACCCCCTTAACCAGGTAGTTGCACTTAACAGCAGAAGAATGCCCCCTTGTAGCCAAATAGTGCCCCTCTCTGTAACCAGTTAGAGCCAAATTTGTAGACTGTAATGCCCCCCATTTTTGCCAGGTAGATGCCCCCATTGGTTGCCAGGTAAGATGCCGCCATCGTTAGCCAGGTAGTGCCTCCATTTGTTGCCAGTAGTGCCCCCATTGTACCAGTAGTACCCCCATTTGTGAGCCAGTAGTGCCCTTCTCTGTTGCCAGGTATGCCCCCCTGTTTAGCCAGGTAGTGCCACCTCTGTTTTGCCAGTATTCACCCATTGTAACCAGGTAGACCCCCCATTGTACCAGACAGTGCCCCACTAAACTAATAAAAATAAATAAAAAATCCACTTACCTATCAGCTCCTGCAGAGCGGCCAGCTCCAGCCCGATCTCCCTCACGTCACAGGGATAGTGAGCTGCAGCCAGCGCGTCAACTTCCCCTGCCCGCTTGACCTGTATTTGCGGCGCCAGCGGCGCCGTACATACAGGGGGGGAGGAGGAGGAGAAGCGATCCCTCCTGCCTCCTCCCATGCTAGCGAGGTTTCCGGGCGGTGAAGCGGGCGCAGCGCCCCTTCACCCGCCGTTGGGAACGGCCAGCGCACCAGAGTAGCGCACTAGCGCTACTCTGGCGCCGCGGTCATTTAAAGAACCCCCCCGCCTGCTGGGGGCGGGAGGAATGCCAACTCCCCCCCGAGGGCGGGGGGGGGGAACCCCAAATAGCGGACCCCCCCGCCAAAAACGGGAGAGTTTGGCAGTTATGCTTTTAAACATTAACCCTCCCCTCCCCATTACTACTACAGTCAATAACATTTTCACCCTTATCTATAGTTAAATCATGATGGTCACAGAAATGGTTTAATAATATGTCATGAAAGTCCATATCAACGCCTAAAATAGTTGTATGTTCTCTATAAGCCATGAACCGAATCAATCGCTATTTCGTAAGACCCCCTACAGCCTGGCCTAATCCCTTTGTGTTACTTTAAGAGGGCCTAAATCCCTGCTATTCCTTAAGAAATACCATGTGGTTTTCACTAAATGGAGTCACGTGGTCTCTTATTTCCCTGCTTTGTTAAAAAAGTGTCCATGAACGTTCTCCATTTTCTAAAGAATTTGTGACCTGTTATTGTTCTTTATGGGCTTTCCGCCTCCCTCCTATCCATAGATAAAACACTTACCAGCTCCACCTCCATATCAACTGATGGAGATCTTGACTGAGCCACTTGCTCAGGAGACATCTTTTCGCTTTTTAGAAAAAAACTATGAGCTTAATATCGTGGGTTAGTCGATTCTCCGAATCTATAGGAAAATCATAAGATATGGAGATAGAGCCTAGATCCAAGTTTAGCCCATTTTTTTAAGAGATGTGTCACCGAGGCTTTTGGCACACAAAAATTCCTTGGGTTCTCGGGCCAGGTCCACATCCCATGATAGGAGATCCGCCTTGGTTGTTGACACTTGGGAAATCCACCAATTCGATCTGGCATATCCGGGATGGACGGTAATCTAACCCATAAATGGCGTGGTGAATCAAGTTTTAAATTGTGATTCCCTCCAACTTTCACAGGGAATAAGCCTTCCTCACCAGGTCCCATCCCTCAAGTATTTTAACAGGTAAGTCCTCATCTCCCAAATGACTCTTCCATGTTCTGTGCTTCAGATTGAGGTCAAATTTCAAGCAACTAGTTGCTTTGTGGTTGTCAAGTCTGTTTGTGGCACAATCCACCAATAAAAATCAACTGTAACCCTAACCTTTAAAGGGTTACTTTCACCATAGACATATTGATGCTTTATTATCAGTCTGTATACTCAGAACTCCCATAGACAGAATGGGAGAGCACAGCGCTCCCTGTACTGGGAACTCCACATAAACAAATGGAGAACACACCGCTCCCCTGTACTCGACTCCCTAGAAAAAATGGAGAGAACAACAGCTCTCCCTGTAACTGGGAAATCCCAAAGAACAGAATGGAGAGAACACAGCGCTCCACTGTACTGGGACACCCATAGAGCAGGATGGAGAAACCACAGTGCTCCCCTGTACTGGAACTCCATAGAACAAATGAGAGAACACAGCGCGCCTCTCCTACACGGAACCCCCATAAAACAGAATGAAGAACACAGCGCTCCCCTGTATTAGGGAACTCCATAGAACAGAATGGCCGAGAACACATCGCTCCCTGTACTGGGAACTTCCATAAAAGAATGGAGATGAAACACATCGCTCCCATGTACTGGTAGCTCCCATAGATGTGACTGGATTACACAGCGCTCCTCTGTACTTGGAACTCCCATAGAACAGAATGGAGAACACAGCTCTCCTCTGTATTGGGAACTCCCATAGATCAAAAGAGAACACTGCTCTCCCCCTGTACTGGGAAACTCCCATAGAGCAGAATGGAGAAAGAAACGTGGCGCTCCTCTGTACTGGGAACCCCATAGAACAGGATGGAGAAAACACAGTGGCTCCCCTGTAACTGGGACTGCTCTATAGAACAGAATGGAAAACACAGCGCCGCCCGCTGTACGGAAACGCCCACAAACAGACTAGGAACATCAGCGCTCCCCTGTCTACTGGGAACTCCCATAGAACAAAATGGAGAACACAGCTCCACGCCCTGCACTGGGAACTCTCATAGAAAAGAATGGAGAGATAACAAAGCGCTCCTTGTACTGGAACTCCATAGAGCAAGAGAGTTAGATGAGAACAGGCATCGGCTCCCCTGTACTGGAACTCCCAATAGAACAGAATGGAGAACAGCAGCGCTCCCCTGTACTGAGGACACTCCCATAGAACAGAATGGAGACACAGCGCTCCCTGTACCGGGGAACTCCCATAGAACGAAATGGAGAACACAGCGCTCCCCTGTATCTGGGAACCCCAATAAAACAGAGTGAGAACACAGCGCTCCCCTGTAACTGGTACTCCATAGAACAGAATGGAGAGAAAAAAGCGCTCCCCTGTACTGGGAACTCCCATAGAACAGAATGGAAGAAACACAACGGCTGCCCCTGTACTGGGAACTACCCATAAACGAATGGAGAGCAACAAAGCCGCTCCCATGAACTGGCGGATCTCCCTTAGAACAAATGGAGAACACAGCGCTCCTCTGTTACTGGAACTCCAATAAACAGAATGGAGAAATACAGCGCTCTCCTGTACTGGACTCCATAGAACAGAATGGAAAACACAGCGCGCCCCTGTACTGGGAACTCTCATTAGAACAGAATGGAGAAACAAGCGCTCCCTGGAACTGGGAACTCCCACAGAACAGAATGAGAACACAGCGCTCCCGGTACTGAACGCGCATAGACAGAATGAGAACACAGCGCTCCTCTGTACTTGGTAACTCTCCATAGAACAGAATGAAACACAGCTCTCTTCTCTGTAATTGGGAAACTCCCCATAGATCAGAAGGAGAAACACAGGCTCTCCCCGTACTGGAACCATAAGCAGAATGAGAACACAGCGCCCCGTCTGTACTGGGAACTCCCATAGAGCAGGATGAGAACACACAGTGCTCCCAGTAACTGGGAACTGCCATAGAACAGATAGGAGGACACAGCGCCTCCCCTGTACTTGGTAACTCCCACAGAACAGAATGGAGAACACACGCTCCCCGTACCGGGACTCCCATAGAACAAAATGAGCGAACACAGCGCTCCCCTGACTGGGAACTCCCATAAGAACAAATGGAAACACAGCGCTCTCCCTTACTGGAACATCCCATAGAACAGAATGTGAACCAGAAGCTCCCCTGTACTGGGAACATCCCATAGAACTGAGTGGAGAACACAGCGCTCCCCTGTACCTGGAACTCCCATAAAAGAATGAGAGAAACATCGCTCCCCTGTACTGGGAACTCACCTGTAGAACACAATGAGAGAACACAGCGCGCCCAGTACAGGGGATAAACTCCCATAGAACAGAATGGGAGAACACAGCGCTCCTCTGTACTAAACCTCCAATAGAAACAGATTGGAAATACAGGCGCCCCCTGTTACTGGGAACTCCCATAGAACAGAAATGGAGAGAACACAGCGCTCCCCTGTACCGGAACTCGCATAGAACAGAATGGAGAAACACAGCCTCCCCTGTACTGGGAACTCCCATAAACAAGAATGGAGAGAACACAGCGCTCCCCTGTACTGGAACTCCCATAGAACAGAATGAGAGACACAGCGTTCCCCTTACTGGGAACTCCAATAGAACACACATGAGAGAGAACACAGCGCTCCCATGTACTGGGAACTACCATAGAACGAATGAGATAACACAGTGCTCCCTGTACGGGAACTCCCATAGAACAGAATAGGAGAACACAGCTCTTCGCCTGAGCTGGGAACATCCCATAGAAACAGAAAGTAGAGAACAACAGTTGCCCCCAGCTGGAACCCATTGACCATCTCTGTAATTCTGAGCCAGAAAGATTATGGAGCTCATTCCTGAGACAGGTTTGTGTCTCCTAGTGATATGCCATCAAAGTCTATGGTTGGAACAACCCTTTAAATTAGGGTTAAAGTTTTTACTTGTTACTAGATTTGAATGAATTAACTTATTCATTCCCTGCTGCTGTGATATCTTTTCCATCTCTTTTCCATCTGACATCACATCTGGTCCAATGTGACAAGTGTCAAAAAACGCTGAATACAAAAAATGAAGGGTAATGTATCTGATTGGGGAGAGGCACCATATCGGTGTGTGGGGATTTGAAATTGCCTTTTGCACCTCACTGGGCAGTTACATACAACTAAGGCTTATGGGAAGAGAACTGAACTCTTGTGTGCCCTTTATTGGATGTAGCCATCCTCAATTCATTTGTGACTCACTGAGTCTTTGAAAATGACAAGTATTTCACCCAAGCCAGTTTTGCTCATCTGCATACAGCTGCTTCGGAGTGTTGCCCCTCATCAGTGCAGAACTTACTGGCTGGCTAAGAGAGAGGCCATGTGTGGCTCAGACACTGACATGGTGCCGCTCTCCAATGAGATACATTCCCCTTCCTGAGCCATTCATTCCCTCTCTCCTAGCCAACCAGTAAGCTTTGCTCTGTACTGATGAGGGGCAACACTCCGAAACAGGTCAGTTTGGAGAATTTTTACTCTGGTAGATTTACGCTCTAAGTGCAATTATTGTGAAATAATGGTGAGGTGGGCCCTGCACCTATCTCGGTAATGAGCTTCTGAAAGTGTTAGCTCAGAATGGAGAGCCGATCGCCATTCGTCCACCAATTCCTGTTTTCTATGGAGTTTCGAGTTCCAGGTAGCGTTGCTTAGACTGTACTATGAACTTCCATAGAACAGAAAGGAGAGTCATGAACATTCTGAGCCGACACTTTAGGGCCCTGTTTCCAGGATAGGTGCTGATCCCCAAGATAGGACTCACACCTATCAGACTTTGATGGCATATTATAGTGATATGTGTGGTGGGAACACCCCTTTAAGTATTTTTTTTCTAACATAATTCTCTGAATAATGCCATTTTGGAGGTTTAGGGAAAAGATAATTATACTCACTGGTAATTGGATCTTCCTGTAACCTCCAATAAACCCTTAAAGGGGTTGTCTCACTACAAGGATTGCTTTTTATGTTAAATATCTTACAAAAACAAGTCATTTTGCAATATGTATCCATTAACAGTGTCCTACCTACTCCTAGATATCCCCTCTTGTATGGGCTGCATCAGCTCCTCAGGTCCACTATAGCTACAGATCAGTTTTTGATCTCACCTGATAGGCTGCCAGCACTGGTTGCTATAGCTACAGGCCTGGCTTCTGCTGCAGTCTAGTAGAAGCCAGTAAACACGACTCTTATCTCAAAATGAAACCAAGAGAACAGGACTGAGGTAAGATGAATTAATGTAGTGAGACAACCCCTTTAAATATAATTTTTTCTTTATGTAAATGTGTAAGCTTAAAGGGGTTATCTCACCACACTGTTTCACAGAGCAGCTTTCATTCATGCATCCTGTCTCTTCCTGGTCAGGCTGTGGGTCATTAGTATATCAGCTCCAGTATTCAAAGGTCTGCTAATTACTTTGTCATTAGATAAAAACCTCCTGCTCAGTCCAGAGAAGCTTCAGAGCTAAAGTAAACAGTAGAAATTAGACTTCCGGTTCCGGCGCTGACGATGTAGGAGCACTAGCCGTGAGCTCCACAGGCATCGTCGTTAAACCGGCAAATTACCAGCATCCATGACGGCAGGAGGCAAGTAAATTAGCCCAGGAGGACATTCCAGGAGACGCAGAGCTGTCCGGGCGCCCGTCGGAGTGAGCGGGACCGGACCACGAGCTGCCGCGCATCCGCCATTACCTGGGAGCAGGGGGAGACGCGCCATCTTACCCGCCACGCGCGGACCCCGGGACACAACTACCGCGGCTGGCGACGGCGGGATCGCGGCTTACGACTGCAGCCAACATTTAGGCACAGAACGGCCGCATCTGCCAGGTGAGGAGTCGCGGCCCCCTGAGTTCCTGGCAGTTACAAAGTTCCGCCGCGCTGCAGGAGGGAATCCACGCTCTCCGGTCACCTGCTGCCAGAAAGGGAGAGCAGACCAATAACTGCAGAGGTGAGAGGTGTCGGTCTCATAGAGGGACATATTGGCGTGTGGGGCTAAGCTGCGCTTGTGAGGAGTCGCACTGTGAAATAAAGGCGCAGAGGGCAGAGACTGTTCCATCTGACTCACACCATCTTAAAGGCGCATATACCACGCAAAAATACTGCCAGGGAGACTAAGCTGGTCTGTCAGGATCAGAGGAAGCAGAATAAGTAAAAGACACAACAAGCCCCTTCCTACAGAACTTTTCAAAGGGGCACTGCCTCGCTCTTGCAGGCTCTAACCACCCTGCAGTTATCTAGAAGCGACTGAGAGCCATCTCAGAGAGCTGGTCTATATAATACTGTAGAGACTATCAGTTCTGCTACAACGCAAGCAGAAATAGGGGAGCCCAATTGCGGGTCACTCACCCTCTCAGCCACACCTGAGCTTTTCTTACCTCATCATTGCACGCTGGTTATCTTGCACGCCTTACTGCTCCACCTCCCGATTTTCTGTCAACAATTGTCTCAAGCGCAAAAGCTAAGATCTACAATATGGCGCCCATAACACGAAAAGACAAAGGGGCACCGGGTAAGCCGGAATCAGAGCAAGAGGAAGTGGAATCGTCTGAAGAGGAAACTCAGGAACACACCGTTATTCCGCCCCAAATCAAAATCAACTACAAAAAGCTTGCAAAAGCTGTCGCCAAGAAAATACTGCCGGTCCTGCAGGAAACAATTTCCACTGAATTATTATCCACCATGCAATCACTGCAAACAGAGGTCACTAAACAAGGAGAGAGGCAAGAGGAAATGGAACAAAGGCTCTCCATTACAGAGGATGAAGTATCTGAACTGCACACCTGAATAAGTGATCTAGCGGAAAAAAATGAACAAATTACTAATAAGTTAAAGACTTAGAAACCGCTCGCGGCAGAAATAACCTCGAATAATTGGATTACCAGAAAAAATTTCCTCCCAGAGAGGAGGGGGGGGAAGCAGTCGACTACGGAAAATATGCGAGTCAGAAATATCCCAGCTGATGAATCTCAATTACAATCCTGTAAAGTCATAGAGCGAACAGGTTGGTCCGGAGATCACAAATAAACCGAATTGCTACAGATAAGCGCCCTCAAGCCCAAGGCAAGTGATTGCCAAGAATCCTTGACTATACTGATAAGAAAAATATATTACCGTAATTTCAAGAAACTGCAAAGCCCCAAAGTTTGATGGTTCGACATATCCTCTCATTAATGATTACTTCAGTGGAGGTATCCCGCAATAGGAAAGTCGTTAACGGACTGTGTTCTGCCCTCTACGGAGCAAAACCAAGTCCAACTGCAATACCTTCGACACGAGGGTAGTGCTCCCGTATGGATCGACCCAATCCTTTACAACAAATCAAGCAGGCTGAAGAGGAGCTACGGCAACTCAAAAAAGAAAACACCAGTGACTGATATGTGCCTTCGACCAGCCGAGGTAACAGAGACTCTCACTTAACCCAATCTGGCCGTTGTCCATCCCCAACAGTGCTCATAAATCCAAGGAGCAGAGACCACCCCAGACTCCACGTATACACGCTGAGCAAGACTGGATGCAGAGAGACATGTCTTGAGATAAGTCACTAACGGGGAAATCAGATATTGGAGATTAAGATGTTGGAAAATGCCGTATATAATGTTACAGATCTCAGAATTAATCATCCTGTCCGTTGTGTTACAATCTCATGTTTGACGATGTGCTGGGTACTAAGCACGTCGAAAAAAGAGAAGTCCAAACACAAAAGGGCCGCTAGGAGTTAAGGAGGACGGAAATATATGGTTAAGGTTATGTTCAATGTTCAGAATCTTTTTGCTAATAAAGTGCAAGTTATTATGACAGTTTATGCCAGAAGGGGTGTATAAGTGCGTGGAGGGGGGTGGAATGGTGAGGGGGGGGCATGAAAGGGGAAAACTTTACCCGCACTTGCACCATTGCCTATACAAACCTATATAGGACATGAAGATCATTCTTGGAATGAAAAGGTTTACTGTTTCCGCAGAAAAGATCTATAGTCCTGCGACACCTGGGGAAAATGAAACCTGATGTTGTACTGGCTGTAAGGAAACCCCAGCATTCCAAGACGATTTGTTTTTAGGATGAGAAAAATTTGGGTGGTTGGAGGTATTAGGCGCCTCTGCAGTTCACAAAAAATTGAGTTTTAATTCTTTTGCGAAAATCCCTGGCTTATAAGGTTATATCGTCGGAAAATGACCCAGAGGGGAGATGGGCCAAGGTACATTTAGAAAGTCCAATGGGAGAAATTTGTATTTACAATGTTTATGGCCCTAACAAGGATGGCCATGATTTCTATCGGAATCTAGGCACGCATGTTATCTCCAACCGGTCCATTACGACCCTAGTAGGAGGAGATCTAAATGCCGTTATTAGGTCAGAGAGATCGAAGGCGGAACTTGACCGCCCCGCGACTACCAAATGACGCGGGATTGCGAGATTTTGCCGACTTCACTGGGCTCATTGATATCTGGAGATTAACTCACCCTGAAAGTAGGGAGTACACATTCATTTCAATGTCTACCATCCCTTGTCCAACATAATAATTTTCAAATACTAATCAATCTCAATAGAAAGGGTTCTTAGGATGTAGATAATACGCGATATTGTATATTTCGGAACATCTCCCCATATAATAGAGTTTGCCGATACCTTCCCCGTGGGCCATGACTTTGTCTGGCTCTTTCCCACAGCCCTTGTAGGAGATGAGGTGTTTGGAGATATGGTACGGGGTTGGTGGCTGGAGTTTGCTGACGCAAATGCAGAGCACAGTGATAACGCGAGACTGTTTTGGGAAACCACCAAGGCAGTTATCAGGGGGAGACTAATTAGCCACTTTTCCTACCAAAAGAAAATGATTAAAAAAAATGCATAGAATTCAGTAAAGCCCTTCGAGATGCATACACAGCATTCCTTGAAAATGGTTCACCCACAAATAAAACAGCATGGTCAGAGGCAAGAGGTTTCTTTGAGCTCTGGTTGGAACGTAAGGAGCGACTACATAGATCGAAGTTTGAGGCAGAATGGTTTGGCATCTGTGAGGAGGGGACAGAGAGGTACCACGTCTCTGAAGACCTCAGATGGAAGAGTAGTCACAAACCCGTGGGATATCAATGCCCTATTTCAAACATATTATAGGAAGCTATATCAGGACTCTGATAAAGATCCCAGTGGGAAAGGGGCGGAGTTCCTGGATCGATGTCAGCTACCAAGTATCACAGAGGAACAGAAAATGTATTTAAATGCTCAAATCTCTCCTGAAGAAGTGCAAGCAGCGATAAAATCACTAGGAAATGGGAAGGCGGGTACCCTGCAGAGTTTTATAAAATTTTACGAGAACAGGTGTCCCAAACTTTGGCACTATACTATTCCAGTCTATTGCAGGGGGAGGATGTGCCAGCTGAGGCCATTTTAGCATATATCAAAGTGTTGCCTAAACCGGGGAGGGATCTAACCAAAACAGAATCGTATAGGCCCATTTCGCTCATCAACCAGGATTTGAAAATAGTGTCAAAAATTATGGCTGATAGACTAGCAATAATTCTACCAGACCTAATAAGCCATATCCAGGTAGGTTTTGTAAAGGGTAGAGCGGCGGTAACAAATATTAGAAAGGTGATAGGAGCAATGGACGCATGTGTGAACGCCAGG
Organism: Phyllomedusa bahiana; assembly: GCA_025379985.1. Taxonomy (NCBI): domain Eukaryota; kingdom Metazoa; phylum Chordata; class Amphibia; order Anura; family Hylidae; genus Phyllomedusa; species Phyllomedusa bahiana. Next base: position 26,763 of record JAODAL010022357.1, on the reverse strand, counting down.
GAGCACAAGTTAGGCAAGGCCTTAGTGTCCTTAGACACAGAAAAGACTTTTGACAGCGTAAAGTGGAATTGGTTGGAAAGAGTACTAGATAAATTTGGAATTCAAGGCGAATTCCGCAACTTCCTCTCCTCATTATATAGGAAGCCGAGAGCAGCAGTTTATACCCCGGGATTTAGATCGGATACATTTCCGCTGGAGAGGGGAACTAGACAGGGATGCCCCTTATCGCCCCTGTTATTTAACCTGACACTAGAGCCTTTGCTACACACATTTGAGCGTACGCATATATATGATGTCATTCTCATAGCTGGGAGGGAACTTAAAATAACGGCCTTCGCAGATGATATCCTCCTCTTCATGGGTTCCCCAGGAAGCCAGTTGAAAAGAGTACTGGACCTTTTGGGAGAATTTGGGTCCTTTTCTGGATACCACATTAATAGAGATAAATGTGAATTGCTATGGTTGGGAACAGTTTTACTTCGGGACACCATGGCCACATGGAGGGAGCTAAGAAGGATTTGGTTGCCCAACGATACCCCAAATATCTACCACTTTGGGAACACGTGGAATTCCCTATGGGCAAAAAACATAAATGGTTTGACTGATGGATACCAAATCTTGCAATATCTGCAAGTCAAATCTTTCTGCACTTCCAGGTTAAGAGACATACGAACAGAAAGAGGTAAAACTGAGTTTGATTTCCTAATGGGTACAGGTTCCCAGAGGAAATCTATTTCAGATATATATGCCATTTTGAGAGACAAATATATTAAAATTTCCCCTGGAGATGGTTTTCACAAGTGGAGACGTTGGTTGGGCAAGGATGACGTGGAAGCGGAAGTCATCAGGGGGTGGAATTCTATACGCAAACACATCATAAGTGAAGCATGGAGGGAAACTTATTTCAAGATGGTGCATGCAGCAATTTATGCTTTCGATATTCCCCCTACACCGGGCTTCCCAGACAGGCTCACATCTTGCCCAAAATGTAGCGAACCGAAAGCCCACTTATATCACGGCTTATGGACATGTCCGAAGGTGAAATTGTTTTGGGGTGAAACGAGGGATCTTTTGGCATCCCTCTGGAAAGGGAAAATTCACTTGTCACCAATAATTTTTCTACTTCACGGTCAGGAAACCTCTATAAATTCAGAAACACAACGAGCGGAACATGGTATGCCAGCGATTATACATATTATTCTGCTGGTAGCCAAGCGCTGCTTGTTGACTAAGTGGTTAGACGCGACGGTTCCAACAATCAGTATGGTAATTGAACAAACCAAGAAATACGCAATGGCCGACCAGATCTACACTGAACGCCACAAGGCAAACAGCTTCTTTAACAAATGGAGAATGTTCCTAGAAAACTTTTATACACCAAACGAAATTAGAAAGCTAATAGAGATATTTCAAAATACTGGGTGGTATTTGCGCGAAGCACAGGGGGGAACACTGGGTAGATTGCAGCCATAAGTTCAACACACTGAAACAAGCCCATAAATGGGGGGGTCCTCATCCAAACAAAAGCGGAGACAGGTTTGAATACATATATTAGGACTCGCCCCGTCTCTTCTCCTCCCTTCCGTCCCCTCCACTCTCCCTTCCCCATAGTGTTATAAAGCTTAGTCGAGTCGCCTATATAGGGAGAGAAGCACTTCACTCTGGCTGCTTTTATATGTTTATTTGTTGATATTTAAGTATAATTGTTTAATTACATTGTATGATCCATTACATGAATCCTAATATCACGTCTTTGCCATGTGTTGCATGGCAAACGGCAAAATATAATATATACCTACTCATATTATGGACAGTATCGCCTAATTTTGTATATTGTTATAGGCTATTATTCATGTCATTCATGTTGCTCACATTATGCATGTAAAATTTGGCTTCTACCATGTCATAATTTTTCTACCTGTTAATGTGCAATATATTTCAATATTGTGTACTTTATAATGCTGGTGGTTGCCTAATAAAGTATTTGTTAAAAAAAATAAAAAATAAATAAAAAAAACACTACCCAGGATTGCTGTATTTTGTTAAAAATTAATCACAAAAACCTTAATAAAAAGTGATCAAATCATCAAATGTACCCCGTAATGGTACCAATAAAAACATCAACTTATCTCGTAAAAAACAAGCCCACAATCAGCTCCGTATACAAAAAATTTAAAAAAAGCTATAGCTATCAGAATAGGACAACATAAAAACGCAACTTTTTATAAATTCACTTATATTGTGTAAAAGTATTAAAACATAAAAAACTATATAGTAAAGTTATCCCGTCATTTATCCCGTATGGCGAGTACTGTAAAAATGAAGCCCAAAAACAATGGCAGAACTGCGGTTTTTCCCCCCATTTTCATGGCCCAAGGCTCCAAAGAAAATACGGAACACCAGTGTGCCTCGAAGGCACAATACACCCCTAGATGAGATCCCTGAGGGGTATTGAATCCAAAATGGGGCAACTTCTGGAAGGTTTCACCTATTCGGGTACTTTCGGGGCTTGGTAAATGAGACATGGGCCCACCAAAATCTGTGCTCCAAAAGCCAAATCACACTCTCTCCGTTGTACCCCCTGCCATGCACCCAAACAGCAGTTTACAACCACATGTAGGGTATTGCCGAACTTTGAAGAAATTGCGTAACATAATATGGGGGGCTTTTTTTCCAGGATTCCTTGTAAAAAGTAAACATTTTCAGCTAAAATTGCAGATTATTGGAAAAAAAAAATTTTTTTTCATTTTCAGAGCCGAACGCTAAAAAAATTTGTGAAACACCTGTTGGGCCGATATACTCACTGCACTTCTGGATATATTCCGTAAGGGGTGTAGTTTCCAATATGGGGTCTTTTTAGGGGAGTTTATTAGGTTTTGGCATCTTAGGGGGTCCGCAAACCTGAAATGGCGCCTAAATAAAATTGTAATGCAAATAAGACCTCAGAGTCCAGTAGGTGCTCCTCCTATTCTGGGGCTTGTGGTTGAGCCAAATAGCACACTAGGGCCACATATGGGATATCTCTAAAAACGTCAGAATCTGAGGAATCTATATTAAGCTGCATTTCCATGGTCACATCTACTGAGTTCCAGTGAATAATGAATAAAAATTGAAAATCTGCAAAAAATAAAACCATTTTCTTGCACTATATGTTTTCACTTTTTTGTTTTTTCTTTGTATATTTTTCCATCACCATAAAAATGTGTTATATCACTTACAGATGCTTTTCCATTCTACATAGACGGTTCTGCTACTTTCAGTTGTCACCTAATACCATTACGTTACCTCTATAATATAGAGAGGGTGATAGCTACATTTCAATTTCCGCATTCATATGTTTCAGTCCAAAGCAGAGGGATGTGTTTCAGATACCAGGCAGTGGAAACGTGCCATAAACAATAAGTCCTCGGAGTATCAGTGATATAGTGTAATAGTTATGTAGGAACTGGATTTTAAGTAATGATTTCCAAATGTTTGGAAGTTAAAGCTGTAGAGATGCTGAATCCACAAGTTAGGTTCTAACTCATGTCAGTAACACTTTCATCATCCAGGGCCCACAACTTTTATCCTGATGATGACTGGAACAATAATTTAATCATTTCATATGCATTCCAGCTCGTGTTTTCCCTGGTGTTTTATTGCTCATAGAATTATACCAATAATGACATAATTTCTATGTAGCACTGTGTTGCTACATAGGACTGTTAAGACAAAGAAGATTCTTTGCCTTAACAGTTCCAAATAAAACATACTAATTTATTACAGTAGGACTTATATTAAGTGTTTTTACACTTTCCAGGTCCCAATAGAGTTAAATTATGTAACTGAAAAGTACAACAGACATGAGCACAAGACTACTGCAATGACATGTTTCTTACTGAATGTCATTAGTTTTTAATGCTCCTGTTATATAGAAAAGTAATGATGAGGTCATATTAAACCTAACATAATCTACAAGTAGCATTAGTCATTTCAAAATGAATTCTGTGCCATTTGTAGCTAATGATTTTCTGATAGATGTTTGAAATTACTATCCCTACTTGACATCCTGTTTAGTGTTTGTTTAATGGAAAAATGAGTTGCTAACATGAATTCTGCTTTCGAGGTTCACTCTCAAAGCAAACAAGGGTATGAAGAAATCACACTATGGAAAGAGATATGTGGCAAACATACCACGTACAAAATTATTCTGTCCCCGGTGGCTAAAAGCATGCTGGTATTAACCAAGCTTAGACTGGCCCACGGGGAGCAGGAGAAACCCTTGGGGGTCCCTTGCGTGTGGTGGACACCTGGGCATGTCAGGCCTGGGGCTGCTTTTCAGGGAGAAAAGCAAAGTAAATACACGAAGAAAGCAACAGTCATGTGCAATATGTGTAGTTGTAGGGTGGGCCCCAAGAATCAACTTCATTAGTGGGCCTCAAAATTCAACCCCATGGGGGGGCCTCGGGCACCCCAGTGCAACACTGGTGTTAACCAATAGCTAAAGAAAAGGGACCATTTTAGTTCATATGCACCCAAGCCCCCTCCAATCATGAGAAGATAGGGGCTGTGGCTACCTTGTGGGCATTGTGTTCCTTCGACTCTCATCAGCTTGCTTTGCTTTGGCAGAGTACCATGGCTTCTCAATGTAAGTAAACACAATCAAAAACACACCTTTGGTCATATCTACAGTACCAAGCAAAAGGGTAACAATGTTTTGAACTTTTGAATTTCAGACTCCATATCTCACCATCCACTAAAGCTTTGAACGTGAGACTGCCATAATTTTATAGACAATCATCTTAGCTATCTCATACATCAATTTGACTTGCAACTATTTAGCATATGCTTAGTTCTGCAGATTCTTGTCATGTAACTGCATTGTTACGGTTTTGCCTAAAACTCTACAGTTCAAGTTTTATTATTTTGTTAGTATTTTGTAAATCCACCTTTGGCTTTCAATGCTGCCTGAATTCTTCTGGGCTCTCGATCAGATTCCAGCATGTCTCAACCGAAATCTGATCCCAGGTCTCTTCTACATGTTCCCAATGTTGGTGCAGACTGGTTGACTCACTTGGGTATGAATACAGCTTTTTCTTCAACTCTACCCACACATTTTCGATTGGGTTCAGGTCTGGAGACTGTGGAGGCCATTGAGGCAACTCTACTTCATTATCATTGAATCATTTCTTCACCAATCTTGACATATGCTTCGGGTCGTTGTATGAAACCGGTCTAGGTCTAAGACTTTTCTTGTTGTGCATAGCAACCAATCAGGGTTCCCCTTTCATTTCTTCAGAGCACTATATGAAATGAAAGGGGAATGCTGATTGGTTGCTATGGGCAACAAGGAACGTCTTAGGCCATGTTTACACGGCTTAAACCAAGATGTATTTCAGTCCGTAATTACGCGCCAGAGTGCGCAAATTACGGGCTGAAAACGTCCCGGTCATTACGGTAATCCACAGTTCTCATAGAGAACTATGTATTACGTCTCCGCGGGGGGAAATAATTGACATGTGAATTACCAGCGGCGTATACGCACTGCTGGTAATACAAGTCTATGGGCCGGTGAGGTGCCGGCCCCCCGCTCCCCTCCCGCTCCCGCCCTGGCCACACGGCGTAATTGCGGGGCGTAATTACGGCCTGCAAATACACTGTGTGAACCTAGCCTTGGACGGGGACCAGTGTCATATATGTCCCCCATAGTATTTGAGTGTAAAAAGTAACTCATTTTGTAGGATACTCACATAGAGATCAGAGACCACCATCAATCCTGGCCAAGTATCCAATGCCTTTAGCTGTGAAACAACTCCATATCATCAGGCTTCCCACACCGAAATTGACAGCTCCTTAAATGTATTGATCCATTAGCCCCCTATTCCCTTGATTCTTATAGACCCATTTGCACCCATTAAAGCCCAGTCTTTTTTGTAAACTTGAGCCAATGCTTCTTATGATGATATTGAAGTCGAGGCTTCTTCACCTTTTTTCGGGCCACCATTGCAAACTTGTGTAATGCATATCACATGGTGCTTGCATGGATGTCTGTGATCTTTTTATTAAGAAGCATACGAGCCACCTCCACTACCATATTCCTTGCACCAGAACTGATAGACCTTGTGATGAGCCAACTTGTTGACTCCGATATTTTGCCTGGATGTCCTCCTTTTGGCTTTAGAATGAATGGATGAACTTTATTTCATATTCTTCCAGCTGTCATGGCCTCACTTGATGCAGTTTGGTAATTTTCTTGGCCAAGTGACTGCTATCAGTGAGGTTTCTCTTTCCTTGGGAAATCTTCTACTTGGCTGCTCCTCGATTTGAACCAGTGACCTATCGCTTGGGAATCAACCTAATAACACACTGAGCTATTTTGGAATGTGAGAACAGGTTGTAATTTGTAGTTTACAAGAAGAAAAAGATTGTTCCACCTCCAGAAGCAAAACAGTAACAATGTAGTTACATGACAAGAATCTGCATAACTAAGCATTTTCTAAATAGCAGCAAGTCAAATTGATGTATGAGATAGCTAAAATCATTGTCTACAAAATGATTGTAGCCTCACATTCAAAGCTGTAGTGGATGGTGAGATATAGAGCCTGAAAGTCAAAAGTTTAAAACATTGTTACCCTTTTGCTTGGCACTGTATATGACATGTTACACTTTTGATGTTAAACTTTGGGCACTGAAAAATGCCTGAAGTATGCCCTGCAAATACATTAAAATCATAGCCCTCAATGAGTGCTATGATTTTCAGACGTTTTCCCTGGTGCACAGTACGGGCCAGGAGAAAGAAGTGGCATGTTATTTCTTCCTGGGAAAACGTTAGTTAATGGAGTCTAGCACATAGTGTTTTAGAGGTACGTATTAACACTCGGCATATAGGGCCGCACAAAGTACACTCCGCTATATACCGGCATTCAACCTTCTGAACATATCCTATGGGAAATTTTAGTTAAAAGTGAAAATAAATAGCCAAACCAAATAAATAATCAAAATAAATAAAGGGGCTCCTTGTTTGCCCCTATCTGTTAGCAATGGTAATAAACATAAAGAGCATCTCTCTCTTGAGTACCTGGTATGTCAATGAAATCTAAGAACAGCCAATTATTACAATCAGAACAGTGTAATACTTCATTTCTCCTGGGGTGGCATCATAGATAAACTGAACACGTTGCCAGGTTTCCTCACAAATTGCAGTTAATCCCTAATGGTATCAGGGGTGAGACAACATGTAATCAACTTATTGTCAGGAGACCTTTCTGACATCAAGGGATTGTTCAAACAGACAACCCCTATAGTATTGTGAATTTTTTGCAGATTAACTTGTTTTCTACTTTAATAAATGTTATGATGTCTGTTAGTTGAAAAAATGTAGGATTCAACCAGTTAGAATATGCATTTCCTTTATCTGACTTATTCTTTATTCTCTGGAATTTTAGACTGACGTCATGCATCAAAAGGTTATGTTTTATCCTGTGGACGTCGGCAAAAATTCTGCAGGCAGTTTAAAGGGCTATAAACCCCCAAACATTGGGCTTGCACAGGAGCCCAAAAAAGAAAACAGGTTGGTTTATTGACAGAAAAAAGTTTTGGAAAAAGGGGGAGCATGAGTAACACAGGCAAAAGTTGTTTTCATTCTTTTTTAATTTTTAAGTTTTGGGTTTTTCCTAGAAAATGTCTATTTTCTAAGATGGAAATATTTCTCTAAAATATTTTTATATCTCTAAAGGTTAAAATGTGAAAATATGTAAGTGTATAATCAAGCAACTAAATTTGGCTAATCCACTTTTGGAGAGGAACAATATTTACTATCCGGGGAAAAGAAATTGAAAAGTAGTTTGATCAATGATATCCTTTATTGAAATATGATAAAGAGATTTTATTATTATTATTATTTTTTATTTTAAAGCCCAGATTCGGGCGTGTACTTGGGGGGGGGGACCAAAAATAAGTCAAACGAGTACAATGATAAGTGATTAATGACAATTGGCACGACAGGGGGAAGGACTTACAATCTACAAGGGGGGGAAAGAGACAGGGTGAGGGGCAGCTGTTTGGGAGGAAGTAGTGGAACAAGGTTGTGTAGGTTATAGGAAATCCTAAGAAATGGGTCCTTTTCAGATTGCTTTTAAAGTGGGAAAGTGGGGGAGAGTTGATGTGTTGGGGAAAGTGATTTCCCAAAAGTGTGGGTGAAGCAGGGAAGTCTTGGAGACGGTTGTGTGAGGACTGATAAGGGAGGCAGAGGGAAGGTCCTGAGAGGAGCGGAGATTGCGTGGGAAGATATTGGAAATTTAGGGCAAGTGTAGGGAGGGGGGGGGTCAGGGAAAGGACCTTGTTAGGTCGGGTTAGTAGCTTAAAAATGAATTACTGGGCAATGGGAAGCCAGTAAAGGAAGGGGCAGGGGGGAGAGGCAGGGAGTAGCGAGGAAAGGGAGGGGGATAGGACGGGGCAGCAGATTAAAGGGGAGGGATTGGGGGGGTGAGGGTGCTGCTGGAGGCCACAGGAGAAGGATGTTGCAGTAGTTGGGTGGGAGAGGGAAAGGGCTGGCCCGCTTTTTTTTTGTGTCTATTGGAGGAATGAGGATGCGAGAGTGTTTTTCAGGTGGAGGCGGCGGCAGAGGAAAGGGCTTGGATGGTGGTTGAAAGTAGAGCGGAGCTAGGTTCCCCCAAGGAGCGGACTTGGGAACAGGTGGAGTTTAGACCCGTTGATGGAAGAGAGATCAGGGCGGGGAGAGTTGGGAGGTGGAAAATGATGAGTTTTTTTTCTTCAAATTTGTTTTGGAGATGATGAAAAGAAGGAGGAAATGGAGGGACAAAAGTAAAGGATCCGGGGAGAAAAGAAGTGAATCGGGGGCCGGAGATGTAAATTTGGGGTATTGTCAATACGGGTGGTAATAAAAACCCGTGTGGCTATGAGCGACCGAGGCCAAGAGTGTAAAGAGAGAAGAGTATAGGACCCAGGACTGACCCAGGGACACAACGAGAGAGGCCGAGGGGAGGGTGGAGCGAGAATGGGAAGCTGAGGTCCCCATCGTGAGGTAGGGAGATCCCCAAAGGCCAAGTCCATGAGCCGGGGAGGAAGGATTTGTAGGGAGGGAATGGTCGACATGTCAAAAGGGAGAGGACAGGGCTAAGAGGGGAGCACAAATGTTGGGTGAGGGTTTAGCATTATAGGTCATTAGTGACTTTTTTGGGGCGGGTTTTTGGTAGGTGGGGGGTCGGAAACCCGTTGTAGTGGGCAAGAAGAGGTTGGAAGAAAAGGGGGGAAAGCTAAAATAGCATGCTGCTGAGAGTTTGGAAGCAAAAGGGGCAGTGAGATGGGGCGTAGTTGGAAGGGGGATGGGAAAAGGTTTTTTTTTTTTAAAGGTTGGAGTGATGTGCATGTTTAAAAGGGAAAGGGGGAAAAGCCGAGGTTTGTGTGGTTAAGGATGGGGGGGGCTGGGATGAAAAAAGGGGAGGGGGTTTGGGGTGAGGTGGGATGGCAGTGGTCAAGACTAAAGGTGTGATGGGATTTGGCAGTAAAAAGGGGGAGCTTTCATGAGTGACCCTGGGGAACGTTTAAGGGGGAAAAGGGAGTTTGCAAGGGTAGGGAGGGTGGTGGGATGCGGTGAAGTTTCTTTTGTGGTTATCTTTTGAAGGGAAGTAAAAGGGAAAATTGTCTGTGAAAGGAGGGAGGGGGGGGAAATTGCTGGTGGCGGAAAGAGAGTTGAAAGGTTTTTTAATAATTTTTGGGGTTGGGGCAGGGAGGATATGAGAGTGGTGAAAAAAGTCCTTTTGGCTGGGAGGTGCAGATTTAAATTATGAGTGTTGTTTGTATAAGGCAAAGTCTTGGGAGTGAGTTTTCTTCCACGGGTTCGCAGCTCGGAAGCCGCCTCAGTTGTTTAGTGGAGTCTGTGTGCCGGGTTGTTGTTGATTTTTGGGGTTGTTTTTGTGAGGGAGGGGACTAAGTCAAGGGTGGTGCCCATTGGTGGGGTTTTAGAAGTGGTGGCTTGTCTGGGCATTAAATGAGGAGTGTGGAAAAAGGGGCGGGTTTAGAGAGAGGAGACAGTTTTAGGGGTTGTAGGTTCCTGCGGGGTCTACTGGATATGAGACGGAGGAGAGGTGGGGTGGAGAAATGGAAAGGTAAGCAGGTTTTTTGGTAGATATGGGGTGGGGGGTTTGAGAAATCAAAAAGGGGGAGAGGCGGGGGAAAAGAGGGCCGTGTGTGTCCACTTTGTGAGTGGCCTGAGGCCCCTGGGGGGAGGCAAAGGAGGGGCAAAGTGAAAAAAGTTTTGTTGGAAGAGGTTTGGGGGGGTGTCGATTGGGATGTTGAAGTCTTCCATGATGATGTGGGTGCGGGGGAAGGGAAATGGGGAAGCCCGGAACAAAGTGGTCAAGAAAGGGGTGGCAGGGCCTGGCGGCGGGAGACAACAGCCCCTTGGAGGGGCGGAGGGGGTGTAGATGCAGACAGAGTCACCCCAAAGGGAAGAGTGTGGGGAAGGGAGAGGTGGAGGGGACAAAAAAGGGGGAGGTTTCAGACGGAGGAGGCCCACACCTCACCTGCTTGTTCCAGGGCGAGGGTGTGGGTAATTTTGGGGGCCGCTAAAAGGAGTGGGCAGGGGGGGACAGTGTCAGAGGGGGTCAGCAGGTTTCTAAAACCAAAGGAAAAATAAGTTGCGTGGAAAACAAGTCATGTATGTATGAGATTTTTTCATACAAAGGCATTCCAGAGGCTCCAAGGGGGGATAAGGGGACAGGGGGCAGAGGGATGTGTTAAGTTGGGGTTGCGAATTTGTGTGGTGAATCGTTCGAGGGGGCAGGACTATGGTGGGGTTTTTGTGGGGGGCCCTGGGTTGGAGGATATGTCCCCAGAAGCCAGAAGGAGCAGTGAGAGAGTGAGCAGGTTTGCTGTAAAAATAACTAATATTCGCTTTAAGTAAAAACCCATTCAGGTTTCATACTAGTAATCTGTTCTAGCAGATATATATATCACATTAAAATGTGAAAGAGCAGACTGCGTTTGTCCCCATTTCCCTTTTTCCACTCTATGGGACTGTCAAAGTAAAATTTTTAATATAAAAATTTGTAATTTATATATCTTTCTAAATTTTAAATTGTTATAGGATCGTACCCATGTGGGAACAGTTATTTCTGAACATTTTTACCCAAAAGAAAATTATTTACCAGCTCAGTAAGAATGGTTTTATAATATTATTATATATATATAGGGACAAACTCAGTCTCCCCGGGTTTGGATGTTGGAATAAAGTTCTTTTCACTTTTTTGACCTTATATTGGAGTGCTGCGGTTTTTCCTGATATATATTATGGACTTGTGACGTGAGTCGGGCATCGCTGGCACCTGTTACTTTATTTGTTTTTTGAGTGCTGCCATATATATATATATATATATATATATATATATATATCTATATGTATATATACATTGTCTGATAACATACATTCTCTACTGAGCTGGTAATTAATTTTCTTTTGGGTAAAAATGTTCAGAAATAACTGTTCCCACATGGGTACTATCCTGTAACTGTAACAATTTATGTACCCAAAAGTAAATGATTTGCCAACCCAGTAGGCTTCAGCTTCATCATGGGAACAGTGCAAGGTTAGTGATAAATAAAAAGACAAGCCCCTCTTCGAATGACACATATTTTCACCTACTATGGCTAACCCACATGAGGGAGAGTCTATAAAACAGGACATAATTAGTCCTACAATATGGGTGGGATTATAAAGTTCCTGTAGCAATTGGGGGGGTTCATCCCATGCCCTATACTTTAACGCTGCTGATAACGAAACTGGGGGGTGGGGGTGGTTTTATCTCTTATAATCACTCGTACCCTCTGTCATGTTATGTGGATATAATGAATATATCCACATAATCACATACAGTATTATATTTTCTTCAAGCACTGCTGTTATGAGAGTGTTTATACTCTCTACAGTTTCTTGAGAGGTTTTGGGCAGTCAAAATCCCTGGAAAAATGAAGAGGTTCTGTCAGCCAGTGACCCCAGGTAGATATATATCTACAGAGTGTAGAGTAGAGATATCCTTTTTCGGATGCAGTACATCAAAAGGGCGGAGTACAAATTATTGGGAGATATATGACTATAAGAGGGAGGGAGTGCAGTATATAGAGGAGGGGGGATTTCCTTCTACTAAAATATAACCATGGGAAAAAAGTTGCAAGCACTCAGGTCGTCAGGTAATAATAAAAAAAAAAAAAAAAACCCCAAAAAAAAAAAAATGTGCATTATAAAGACATTTAAATTTACAAACATGTAAAAATCATTAAATGATTACAATATATAATACATATAAATACATAACAAAAACATATGTTCGTGATCTAAAATTCCAATGTGAGTAAAGAACAATATTACATATGGCAACATTGTCAATAAATTAACGTGTTTAAAATTAATAAAACAATTTAAAAAGAGGGCGGGATCCCCCAAAACGCTCACGTAATCTCAAAAAGTAATTTTAATACTATCCAGCACTAAAAAAAAAACCCACGGGGGCAAAAATCTGCAACCCGCACAGCGTTCCTAAAAACACAACCCGCATGCCCGGAAAAAACCGTTGTCAACGCAACCTAAACACACATAACTCTAAACCACGCGTCATCAAACCCAAACCCGGCATGCCGGAAAAGCGGTTTCTGCGCAACAGCATAACAACTAACATCAATACGCATGTCAGAGGCACTATTGGTCTCCATGACAACGCTGGACTTTACTGTTTTATTGCAACATCAAATTTATAAAATAAAACAACAATAATTCCCAAATTAACAACCACCACTTTTTTAATTAAAACCCAAAATAAAAATATTTTTCTAAAAAAACTAAACTAAAAACCCAAATAACAAAAATAAATAAATACAGTGACCAAAAAAATAATAACCCATACAAAAACCACATGTATAACCATATATATTGTGACAAAAATACTAATAAATATGTCTATATCTAATGACCACTAATAAATCACAAACATAATTAAAATCCCACTATAATCAAAAAAAAACCCATGTAGTTAAACTAATAATAAATTACACCAATAAAACAAAACTGAATTTCTTTATTCAATTCTTCACGACCGCATACACTCCCCAAAGGTGGGCGAAGGCCCCGCCCAATAGTTCAAAAACACCGAAAATATCTAAAAAGAAAAAATACATACATACAGTTAATAACCAGCTTTCAAAAACGCTGAAGAAAAACACATCTAGACAATAAAGTTGATGAAATCTATCCTGTAATCAATTATACATTTTTAGGTAATAATTGAAATCCACATTAAGGCCCCCAGTTTAAGAGCCCTGGTGTGGAAAACATCTTTAAATTTACGTTTTTTTTTAGAAGATAGCCCGTCTCCCCAAGTTTAGGGACTGGATGTGATCTCCCCAGCATTTCAAAACCCCACCCTTTTGACCAGCCTCAAAAAAAAAAAATTTAAAAGGGCCGGCAAATCCCTCTATTTCTGCGAATAGAAAATCTATGATTATTTAAAATTGTTTTTAAGTCACAAGGGGGTTTTTCCCCCCATAAAAATTTAAAATTTCAGGGAACCAAAAATATAAAAACACCCACTCAGAACTCCATGAAAGATGAAACTTAATGGGAAAGACTTCCTTAGTTATAGGATGTACAAAACTGTTACCCTTTACCATAATTCTACAATTCACACATCCAAGACATGGAAATGAACCAAATTGTGGTTTGCCAAAAAAAATTTTTAGATTTCAAAGAAGGGGGCCATGTTCTTACCACCTATCTTTTAAATTTGGGCCTTTTGTAGGGCATTTAAAGGGCAAATAAAGTCATGAAAATGTTAAAACATGTTTCAAAATATGCCAATGTTTTTTAACAAACAAAGCAATATGTGAAACCCACCCACTAAAGGGGGATACAAACGCTAATCTGGGCACAGACGAACCTCTACCCAAAACGTTTTCGACTTCAAAATTTTGGGCTACCCGAAACTCTCCCCGAATATGAATGGAAAAGACCTCCTTCGGGATATCCCCGAACCAAAAATTTTTCAGTAAAATCTTTCACCACAGATTCCCAAGAATTCTGTGTATCAACAATACGCCTAGCCCGTAGTAATTGGCTATATGGTAAGGATCTACGCATGCTCCCTGGATGGTTACTACTGAAATGTAATAGAAACAGAAACACACTATTACATTTCAGTAGTAACCATCCAGGGAGCATGCGTAGATCCTTACCATATAGCCAATTACTACGGGCTAGGCGTATTGTTGATACACAGAATTCTTGGGAATCTGTGGTGAAAGATTTTACTGAGAAATTTTTGGTTCGAGGATATCCGAAGGAGGTCGTTTCCAATCATATTCAGAGAGTTTCTGGTATGTCACATATTGATGCTCGACAACGTATCTATATATAATATATATATGCTATACATAGAGGGAAGAGACGGATGGTTCAGACTTTGCTTTTCAGTAAAGATCCGTGGAAGACCATCTGTAAGAGCATCCATGTTGCCTGCCCTAGCTAATTCTTAGAAGTTTACTGACATTTCTCGACTTTTTCAAAAATATTGTGATTTATGTCAATTTATGTACAGTGTGCGTTTCAGATCAGCATACATCATGCATATAGGCTTACGTCCTCGTTTTCTAAGAAAGCTGCAGTGGTTTTTTTTTTCAGACCTGATTAACTGTGCCAATTAACTTAGAGTATGTTTTAAAATGATGAAAAAATGCCATTTCTAAAGAAACTATAAACTTACTTGCTTAATAATAGACAAGCACTCCTTATTTTATAATGATATGTAGAGCTGATAATGAGAAACCGCTATTTAGAACACCCCTTTGATTAGCTAGAGAGAAGGGCAGCTTTTATATCATTGATGTCTGATATGTATGGACACAAACTGGAAATAAGAAGCTAGTTTTGTATGTAAGCTTAGGTAATTGTATGTCTCAAAATTATGAGATGAACATTTATTTTGTGGTTTTAGCTATGGCATGAAACACAAGAACAAGACATCAGAAAAAGAAAAATTCTTTACCTCAATACTTACCTGGCATCATGCCATAGGATTGTGAAACCCTTAGCAGACAAACAAGGTTGAAGACTTCAGCTCTGAACCACTATTAATTGTTTGTGGTAAATATATAGGCAACCACTGCAGTAATAATGAAAGGTGTACTGAAACTCAAGCTGGTTTTGTTCACTTACTATTCGTAGATGAAGTGGCACGGCATGGCATTTCATGGCCCACTTAATTGTTCTTTGTAGAGAATTAGTCACAGATAGAGACCTTCACATTTCATGTTCACGTTTTTATTTAAATCAGAAGAAGAAAAGAGACAATCCAAATGCCAATGGCCTTTAACTTTTCACGTGATGGATGGGTCTTCCAGGCATTGTAAACCATTTGAATGGACCATTTGTTGCAAGCACTCAGCAGCAGTTATATACACAGTTGGTGCCAGTTTCAGGATAATTAAGCTTATTGATCCAATACTGGCAGGTCTTTGCTAATAAAATGATTCCAGCGCTGCTCAGGTTTCATGTATTTCTGGATTCAGAAATATATATTTTTCCCAATAGACATATTCTTGTTCTGAAACCAACCACAGACATAAAATGCAAAGAAACGGCTTACAATAATGATGTGAAACAAAGTCAGAGTCCTACTCATAGAATTCTCTTTTGTCCATCTTCAAATAGAGACAAAAATGGTTTGCAGTCAGCAGAACATGTAAAGTTAAAGAATTATTACTAATGTGGGCATTCAGAAGAATTGGAGGCTACTGCATCAATACATGTCAGTCTTAAATATTGGTCTAAATATGTCTAGAATTCTGTTTTTATAACATGGGTAGGAAATCAGGAAAACCTAAAAGCCTTTAATATGGCCTTGACCTCAGCAAAACTGCTTCCCTAATTCCATTAATGGTAGTAATGCAATCAGATCACTTATGCTATTAATCATGAAGAAGTATAGCATTTTTGATAAGAGATTATAAATATATGTAGGCTATAGTTCTTTATGATTAACAGCGTAAGTGACTTGATTGGATTACTGCCATTAATGGAATTAAGGAAGCAGTTTTGCTTAGGTCAAGGACAGATTAAAGGCTTTAAGCTTGTTCAGATACAGCGCTGAAAAGCCATATTTTACCCAAAAAATTTTTAAAGAAATTTTAATATTAAACAAAAGATCTAATTACTTTCTTAAATAACAGTGGCGTCCATAGGTTGCGTCTGGTATTGAAGCTCAGCTCCTTTGAAGAAAATAGGGCTGATCTGCAGTACTACACATAACCTGTGAACAAGTGTGGTGCTGTTTTTGGAGAAGGCAAGCTTGGTTTTCTAATCTTTGACCACCTTTTTAAAGGAATGTCATCAGAAAATTATGTATTTTTTACATTGTTTTTAGGAATTTTTCTATTAATTTTTTTTTTCTTCAATTAAAAATGATGAAATTCTGCAGTTTTCATTCTGGTTACTAAGCCTAACAATAGGCTCATACCTTCTATAGAGATACATATTCATCAGTCTCCTTCTTATTATCACAGGCAGGATTACAATGAAAGGTGACACCAATTATAGATACCACAGGATCCACCCTTAATGATGGATAATGGTCACAGTTCACCTCTTCCTTGCACAGTGAATTCTACCAAGGTCACAGACCATGTCAAGAAAATTCTCTCATAGGAGTCAGTCAGCTCCTTAATCCTAAAACAGAGTGAAAGTACTGCTTATCGACAACCACGTACAGTGATTGACAGTTTGCTTTGCACAGACTCTAATGCAGGGAAACCTATCAATCACTGTATGTGGATGGGGTAAGCAGGACTTAAAGGGGTATTCCAGGAGTTCCAAAAGCTCATTTGTCCAATGTAGCAAGATAACAAATGGAAGAAAAGAAGCATGCTTACTCCCACAGCACACCTTGAACTTTCTCCAAATGATATAAAGCTATATATCACACAACTTTTTCTTCCTTTGTCACATCCTGCTTTCAGATAGAGTAGTATAAACTACCTGACAGGTTCCCTTTCAATTATATAAAGTATCTCACAAAAGTGAACACACCCCTCACATTTTTTAAATATTGTATTTTATCATTTTATGGAACAATACTGAAGATGTGACACTTTGACACAATGTAAAGTATAGTAGTCAGTGTACAGCTTGAATAACAACGTAAATTTGGTGTGTCCTAAATATAACTCAACAAAAGTGAGTAAACCCCTGTACTCAATTTCACATTTTCCCTCCACAGTGTCATGTGACTCATTAGTGTTGCAAGGTTTACGGTGTGAATGGGTAGCGGGTGAGTTAAATTGGGTGTTATCACTTTCACACTCTCATATTGGTAACTGGAAGTTCAACATGACATCTCATGGCAAAGAACTGTCTGAGGATCTGAAAAATAGAATTGTTGCTTTAAATAAAGATGCCTAGGCTACAAGAAGATTGCCAACACCATGAAACTGAGCTGCTGCATGGTGGCCAAGACGACACATCGGTTTAACGAAACAGGTTCCATTCAGAACAGGCCTTGCCGTGGTCGCATACTGCATCAAATTGGTCTGCAAGGCTGTCATCCCAGAAGGACGCCTCTCCTAAAGATGGTGCACAAGAAAGCCTGCAAACAGTTTGCTGAAGACAAGCAGACTAAGAACATGGATTACTGAAACTATGTCCTGTGGTCTGATGCGACCAAGAAAAACTTTTTCGACTCAGTTGGTGTCAAGAGTGTGTGACAGAAACCAGATGAGGATTCAAAGACAAGTGTGTCTTGCCTACAGTCAAACATGGTGGTGAGAGTGTCATGGTTCGGGGCTGCATGAGTGCTGCCAGCTGTGGGGAGCTACAGTTTATAGAGGGAACCATAAATGCCAACATGTACTGTGACATTCTCAAGCAAAGCATGATCCCCCTACCTTCTGAAACTGGACTGCAGGGCAGTAATCCCACATTGTAACAACCACAAATGCACCTCCCAGATGACCATTGCCTTGCTAAAAAAATGAGGGTAAAGATACTGTACTGGCTAAGCAGACCTTAACCATATTGAGCATCTGTGGGGTATTCACAAATGAAAGGGGGAGGAGTGCAATGTCTCTAACATCTACTAGCTTCGTAATGTCGTCATGGAGGAGTGGAAGAGGATTCCAGTGGCAACCTGTGAAGCTCTACTGAACTTCATTCCCAAGAGAGCAGTGTTGGCCACAAAAAATATTGACACTTTAGGCATAATTTGTCCATTTTCACTTAGGGGTGTACTCACTTTTGTTGCCAGCGGTTTAGACATTGAATGCTTTGTGCTTAGTTAATTTGGTGGTGCACCAAATTTATACTGTTAAACAAGCTGTTCACTGACTAATTTACATTGTATCAAAGTGTCATATCTTCAGTGTTGTCCCATGAAAAGATATAATACAATATTTACAAAAATGTGAGAGGTGTACTCACTTTTGTGAGATACTGTATATCCATGTAGCTGCTGTAAAGCTTATTTCTAAATACTGCAAGATGGCTGCCCCCATAATCATATACAGAAAACAGAATTAACAGAACAGAAAAAATCTATAATCAGACATAAAAACAGCTTAGAAGAAAGGAATATGGTTCAGTATCTACTTGTTGTTGGTAAAAAAAATATATTGGTGGTACATTCCCTTTAAGCAAAAACTTATTGGATCTTACAGAACGAGCAATGGTCTTTGTTGCTACTCTCCATTCTGAACAATGTAACCCTTCTGTTATCCCACCATTTCCTAACAGAGTATTTAAAATGCATTTTCGATAATTCAGTAAACAAACTGCTTTACCTGCCAGGAGCAACAAGCACCTAGTGGAATAGATCCATAACAACAGAGTTAGCAAAGCCTTAAAGGTGTTGTCTCACTCCAAAAATTAGCTTTCAGCATGTTGGGAACACTAAATAAAAATGTTTTCCAAATATATTGCGTTCATTTTTTTTTTTTTTCTGTTAAGGAGCTACAAGTGATTTTATCACCTTCTGTGCTCTCTCTGGTTCCCCAAATGACAGACCTGTGTACTTCTCCCCCCTGCTGTTTGTTCTACAGTATCTGATAGCAGGGAGTGATGTCATCACACAAGTCGTGCAGCACAGAACTCTGGACAGTGAAAGCCTTTTGTTATCTGATGTTTGAGACAAAAGCCAGCAATTACTGCTGTTTACTTTAACTCAGAAGCTTCCCTGGTCCTGACAGCATGAGATTTATCTAATTAGCAGAAGTCTGAATACACAGAGCTCATATGCTAATTACAGACAGCTTGACCAGGAAGTGACAGAGCAAAGCAGCATTATTTCATTCATGCATCCTATGAGATGAGACAACCCCTTTAATATCACCAAATGATCATAGACTCCAAGGTTGATCACTGACACTTTGGGTGACATGTGTGAAGCACTTATACAAGCTGTACACTAACTGCTTTACATTGTATGCAAGTGTCATATATTCAGCATTGTTCCATGAAAAAATATAATACAATGTTTACAAAAATTTTGAGGGATGTACTCACTTTTGTGAGATATTGTAAATAACCCCAAACTGGTTGCACCTAGTAATCTATTTATGTATTTCTAAGGCCAGGTTCACACGTTGGGTGGAAAAGTCTGATGTGGTTTCCTCAGCAGAATTCCAAGGCCACAACTCAGATGTCTGCCATGGATTTTTAGTTAACAGAGGCATTTTTCACCTCTTATCTGGACGTAGGTTAGCCCCCTTCTCAACGGGACTAACCCGCATCTCCTTTCCAACCCCCAAGCAACATTCGACATAGATCCGCTCAAAAGAAGTAACAAAAGTTTATCCTTTTTGTTTTCTGCACCATTGATTTAAAATCTGTGATGTGGAAAATCTGTGCTGTAGTTCGCTGTGTAAATTTCAGCACGGACTGGCCATTCAAATGAATGGCCTTCAGAATGCACAAGGATTTTGATGTAGAATCCACTGCAGAATCCACTTTGAATTCCTCACTCAAATCCATCAAGTGAACATACTAAGAGGAGTAATAAAAGAAATGCACAACACAAAGCTCCAAAAAAGATGCTGCAGAATTGACAGTTGATGGGGAAAACACCTACTGTAATTAGTATAACAGACATGTCCGGAGAGCTGACAGGTGGTCTTTTAAAGCATATTTTATTGGGTAATTGCTTTTGTCAAACAGCAAAGTCAAATAACACTTAAATACAGTCATGATAACTATCATACATGCATCACATTAAAAAATCTCTGAATGTATAATGAAGGTGCAAAATCAAGCACACTAATACTACACAGGATCAAAACATCACTTTAAAATAGTACTTTTTTGACTTAATTTTCAGAATCTCACAATTTTAGGTTGGCTAAAAAGATAGAATATAGCAGGACAGTCTCTACTCCATTCTCCTTTATATATCTGGAATTTGTCATATCTTACATTTACTTAAAGAACCTCTCAAGTTTTTTACCCCGTTTTCTATACCAATTTGAGTGCTGAAATAATAATAATTTATTGGGTAACAATATTTAGTGAAAAAACAATCAGTCATCTTCTATTATGTCTGTCCATATCAAGTCTATCCCCACTAATTCTTTGCACTGGATTTGATGTATTGACAGATGTTCTTTAAGGAATACGATGTTCCATTAACCATATCAGTAATGTGAAAAGTAAAAGCCCTGCTAAACCCAGTAACTTAATAGTAATAACTGCAACTTATGCTTGTTGAACAGCTTTAAAAATGGCTCATAAGTTATGTTAGCTTGCTCTTTTTTGCTGATCTACATCCATTAAGACATACTGGTAGGTTTCAAGTATAAGCATGTCATAGAAAGTTCTGACACAGCATCTCATCATGGGTCAGGTTATTACTAGACTATTGACTATACTAAGCTGATAAGAGCTATAATCCAATAGGTCTATAACTTCATATTATAGAGTGATAACTAGAAAATGAAGAACTGATGGTTCTCTCTATAATGGCAAAATGACTTAAAGGGGAGGTCCAGAATTAAAAAAAACCCATTACTACTTGGCTCCAAAAACAGTGGTGCACATTTTCACAAGTTGCATGTGGTATTGCAGTTCATCCCCTTTTCCTTTGATAGAACCAAACTCTAATACAAAATACAACCTATGGTCAGGTGTGGTGCTTATTTTGGAACACAGCAGCTTTGTTTTTGAATCCTCTATAACCCCTTTAAGACCATGACACTACCAATAGTATGTTATTCCTTAAAGAGATCAGCAAAACACATCAGATAAGTGACTGAATAATACCACAACACCATGACCACATACCAACACCACATAGTGACTGAATAATACCTCCATACCATGACCGTATATTACCACTACATAGTGACTAAATAATATCGCCACATATCACCACCACATAGTGACTGAATAATACCACAACACCATGACCATATATCACCACCACATAGTGACTGAAAAATACTGCCACATCATGACCACATATCACTACCATATAGTGACTGAATAATTTCACCACACCATAATCACATACCACCATCACATATTGACTGAATAATACACCATACCATTACTGAATATAAACCATTATACTACAACCAATATTACCAGCATACAGTGACAATATAGAGATGGATACCAGTTGTACACAGGCTCTGCAGACATATAAGCGATTACAGTAAAGTTACATCTAGTGACTTACAGGAGACGTCTCTGAAGAGTTGTTGTCTTTCTCTTCTCCATCTATATCATACCACCATGCTCTCTTTCCCAGCCATGACTCTTCACTGTATAATTTAAAAAACAAACATCTTAGACTCCTCTCTTTATCAGCACTTCTCTACAAATTCCTACCTCTGTACAAACTCCCCTATATCTATAGTGCCCCAAATGGTAACAAACAGTGAGCGGTTAGTTGGCACGTGGGGCAGGACTTACAGAAATTGACAATCTCTTGACACCCGGGCCAGTAAAACCGTTTAAATACCCGCTCTTGCGGTTTCTCCGCCCCCAAGTGCCTCCCTAGCACATGACTATGAGCCATATCCAGTAGCATCCTCCTATAAGGTACAGGCACCAACAGTTGTTCCACAATTTCCCCTCGTATCTCTACAACCCGATACAGCAAATCATTCTGTACAGCAAAATGCGGAAATCTTTTCTCGGCGTCCAGCTCTTGCGGCACCTCATTTAGTACCGTTACCTGGTCCCATGCATTCTTTAGGGTGAGGTCTCGCAACTAAGCCATGCCAAAGTTCTCACGTGACACCTCTAGGTCCGGTATATTTTGCTCAGAGGCGGACAACTCTTCCTCGCCTCCTGCCAATACCGCTAATGGGAAGTTATGAGTAACATCAGTGGTCACCCCTACCGCATCATATTGTACACCCTCCGCTGGGGGAAACGGGACTGAGGGTTGGGGACTCACGGCCCTCACAGCGTCCCCTTGGGGTTGTGACCAAAGTTCCCAGAACAGGGGAAAGTCCCTTCCCAGGATTAGGGGATGTAGTAAGTCTGTTATGATGCCCACCTCATGGCTCAGAGTCCCGCAAACAGTCTCGATAGTCACTGTCGCCAGCGGGTAGTGTTTCGTGTCCCCATGAATGCAGACCACCCCCACCCGTTTTTCCAGGGTAACTAGGTCATGCGGAATGGCAGCTCGCAAGAGAGTAACTAGGCTGCCAGAGTCCAACAGGGCCACCACACTGACCCCATTTACCTGGACACGGCATTCCTTAGGGCCTGGGTCTGGCAGGGGCAAAGCACTACAGGCGGTGTGAGCAAACATGGAGAGGCGACGGGTGGCACCACACTCCATAGGCTCCTCCTGCTGGGGACAGTGCGCTGCAATATGCCCCAATTGTTGGTACTTCCAACAGCGCACTTCTGCTCGGCCACCCAGGGTGTTTTTAACGGGTAAAAGTACCTTCTCTGGGCCCACCAACCTATCTCTTCGGGGTGGACCCCCCCCCCCCCCAACTCTGTCTCCGGTCATGGT
The DNA here is from genome assembly GCA_025379985.1 of Phyllomedusa bahiana. Lineage (NCBI taxonomy): Eukaryota > Metazoa > Chordata > Amphibia > Anura > Hylidae > Phyllomedusa > Phyllomedusa bahiana. The sequence continues at coordinate 3,766 of JAODAL010022357.1, read as the reverse complement.
TCCCCTGGTTGTCGGCGGAGAAAGCTTTGACGCTTGGCCCCAGATAGGACTCTGCAGTGGTGTACCGCTCCACGAGGGCAATCAGCTGGTCCAGCGTCTTGGGGTCTCCCTGGGCAATCCAACGATGCAGCTCTTGCGGTAGTCAACTTGCATAGTGGGCCATGACGAACCAGTATACGATGGCGGACGGATTCAGCACCTCCGGTTGCAGCCACTTGCGCACAAGGTGTAGAAGATCAAACAGCTGGGAGTGGGGCGGCTTATGCTTCTCAAACCGCCAATCATGAACTCTGCGAGGCCGCACCGCTAGGGTGACTCCCAGCCTGGCCATAATCTCTGCCTTAAGGAGGTCATAGTCCTTGGCTTACTCCGTAGTGAGGTCAAAGTAGGCCTTCTGCGGCTCCCCGATCAAATAGGGCTCCAGAACTTCCATCCACACGGCACCCGGTAGTTTTTCTCTTTCCGCCAGCCTCTCAAACACTGCCAGATACGCCTCTACTTCATCATCAGGGGTCATCTTTTGCAAGGCGCGCTGTACTGCATTTTTACTGTGCACGACCCCTGAAACATTCTCCGTCCTCTGGGTAGAAACATTGTATCTGAGCTCTGCAATCTGTTCCAGCAACAGACGGTTAGTTTCTTGCTGATTGGCATTGGCCTGCACCAGGTGCTTGCATAGTTCCTCCATTGCTGTGGACTGGTTAGGCAGGAATGTAGCGGCCTTCACCCAGGACATACAGTTCACAAAAAACTTACATAAAATCCAAAACGTATGCTGCTGTTACCCTTAGCAACCAGTGCCCACAGCAGCCTCCACCATATGTGGGGACTAGCGGTCACAGAGGCAGGCACAAGCGGGTAGGTTGCAACAAAAATAAAGGGTTTTATTTTTCACCGGCAAAACAAACAGCAGTAGTAACATAAAGTCTATTGCAGCAGGCTTACTTCAGCCGTATAACACCCAGCAAAACACAGGTTAAGTCCAGCATCAAAAGGAAATCAAACATGTACTCCACCGTGTAGGCTTTGGGGAACTTCCTTTGTAGAAGACCCACAGGTCTGTTTCAGGGGTCAGTAGCAGACTCCTCTCTCCTGCTCAGCACTCTCTGGAGACAAGTGCTTCCAAACACTTTTTTAGCATCAGGGTAACTCTCTCACCTGGTATCTTCCTGCACAGGCTTTAAAGGCCTAGGGATACCGGTAAAGCCTGGACCGGAGGGTAGAATGGCTTCCCACCCACGCTACAGCCGTTCAGAAAAAGCAGCCCAATAAAGCTGCACAGCAGCTATACTACAATACACCAACATAAGTAACCTACGGTTACTTATCTATACTGCTGACTTTTCCCCACCAAGGTCCGGTGCCTTGGTGGCCCCACTAGTGCAGTTCTCTTGCTGCCATTCTGCTGTTGTGGAAAGACCGGGCTGTACCACTGCATCGGCCTCTCTGAAATCCCTGGAACTTCCCTACTGTTTGCAGCATAATCCTAGGGACATACCTTCCATCCACTATCTTTCCTGCTGGTTGCTTACAGGCTCCCATTTGTGCATAAAGTTTTAGTCTTGTTTTGTATACCAATAGTTAAATTAGTTAAAGTAGTTAAATTTTCTAAGACAGTATGTAGGTACACCCCCAAACTAGGTAGAGAGTCCTCCATTAGATAGGTATATAGTGTCCCCTTAGGTAGGTAGACTTATAGGTCCCTCAATAGGTAGGTATCTCGGTCCTCTATTAAGTCTCTGTGCGGCCAGGTCCGGGAGCTGGAAAACACTGTAAGCGGTGTGACATCATCTCCTGGGTCAGAAGCTTAGGCTTCCAACCTAGGAGACCCAGCATCACTGGGGTCATGATGAAAAGCTTGCATCACACCCCCTGTGACGCTGGTGTGTATGTACAGCACTCACTGAGCACTGTACATACAAGGGAGAAGGTGAGGACAGTAAAGAATCGTCCTGCCTCCTCCCTGTAGGAACAGCTGCCCTGGTGTGTGCAGCTGCTATTTCTGCATGGCCATTGTAATCACCCGACAGACGAGGCGGGCGGCTGCGGCGCCCCTTCTGGTGAGCAGCGCACTGGTTCCTGCCTCGCCCACACGTAGGAACAGCACTGTGCTGGGGCAACTATGTTGAGACTGATATATTGAAGAATGTAGACTAAAAAGTAGTCTGCATTCTTCATTCTGGTTCAAGTGTTTAGTTATATTTATTGCTGCTAAGGCTGGTACCATCATAATTTGAATCAGTAGCTGTTAAGTGTAAGGGTAACCCTTAAAGTACACACCAAAATATGCCTAAAAAAATGTTCACTTACAGCACTCATAGAGTGCTGTGTAAAATCATCGTTGTTGTTGAGATGACAACTATATTAGTTGCAAATTTTTCGTTGCATGCTCTATTCCGAGAAACATAAAAGTTTAAGAGGCAGAAATCTGCCTCAGGCCATTGCGTGTCGTTTATGCATTGAAATTGCAAGCGCGCAATTTCAACGTGTAAGCGAATTTCAACGTGTAAACGGCAAAAGCACCATGTGAACAATATGCATTAAAGGGGTTGTCCACCCCATAAGAAAATCATACCATCATCTCATGGGGTTCCAGTAACAGAAAAAAACTTACACTCACCTTTCTCCGGTCCCTGGTTTCAGTGGCGCATCTCTTCGGTCTTCTGTTTTCGTTCTGTCACTTTCGAACTGGGATGTCATCGTTGATTGGCTTAGCATTCACATGTCACTAATTTATACCACCATTCAGATGTCGAAGGCTCTGAGCAGTGACGTAAGTGTTACGGTTCCGGACGCGGAAGTGGATCCACTGGACCACCACAAGCGATGGTGTAAGCCACGCCAGGGAACGGAATCTAAGTAGGTCCCGGTATTCACCAGAGCCCGCCGCTAAGCGGGTTGGACTCGCTGCGGCGGGAGTCCCACCAGGGCGTTACCCCTGACGAGACTTGCTTGCGGTGGCAGCCGAAGTATACGTGATGCAAAATCGTCAGCAGGCTCGTAGTCGGGGATAGGCAGAAGGTCAGGGCAGGCGGCTATTATTGTTGTTCGTGGACAGGCAGGCTGTCAGGGCAGGCGGAAGAGATACGTGGTCAAGAGACGGAAGCGAGGGTACGGACAAAGGTAGATCAAAGGGCGAGGCAATAGGGAACCGCTTTCCTCAATAGGGAAGCACTAAAGATCCGGCAAGGAGTGGGCGGAAGCCCCAGTGAAATAGAGGCAGTGCCCGGCAATTACCAATTACCGGGACACTCCCCTTTTTAAATCTCACAGAGCCGGCGCGCGGGGCGCCGGAACCCCAGGAGGGTGCAGGGACACAGGAGCGCGGGCCCCGGGTAAAGTACTGGTGCGCCGGAGGGCGAGTGCGCCCGCCGCCCAACCCCCCGGCAGCGGCGGCACCCGTCCCGGGACCGGGGCAAGCTCGCCGGCCCCCCCGCAGGAGGGGTCGCAGGCGCCGGTCGCAACAGTAAGTAGAGATACTGGGCCACTGCAGCCAATAAGGTTTTTTATTTTACTGTTGCCCCAGGAACTGATAATAAGAAAATCATACTAGGTGGACAACCAAGACTATCTTTACACAAAATAAAATGTAAGTCAACATAAAAGTAGAAAAACATCTTGTTATTTAAATAATATCCACAAAGCAAAACTTAACTTTTACTAAGTAATACAATAAAAAGTTTATTATAAGATAATTGTGGGTAAAGTCTCAGTTGTAACCACCAAAATACATTAGGTAGTGTCAGTACTAGGGTGTAGGCAACAG
>JAODAL010022356.1:0-64910 GCA_025379985.1 Phyllomedusa bahiana | reverse complement strand
CATTTAAACCTGGTAGGGAAAATTTTGTTTCCCACGGGGACTGTAGAACTCGATCATGTTCAGAGTCCCGGAGGCGCTAAATTTGTAGGGGATTTTAAGGTTAAAAAAATTTATATTTTAAAGGCTGATCTCACTTTGTACCTTCTACTGCAGTTACATCCAGAGCTGCATGTAACATTCTTTTTATTTGCTCAGTCCTCAGGCTGCAGGCCTCTGTGCTCGCCATGCACTGATGTCATGCATTGTAGGGGGGCAGTTTTTCCCACCCCTTTTTCCAGCCCGTTGAAAGCTCCCGGGGCCCCAAAAGGGGAAAAAATTGCCCCAAAGCCACCATACAGCAGATTCTTGCTATTTTTATAGTTTATGGGGAGATTGAGTTGTAGCTTTCTAGACATACTTCTAAAGGTTTGTTGGGGTTCAACTTTAAAGGTCCAATGGGAAAAAAAATTTTTTTTGAAGGTTTTAGACTGAAAAGGGTTTTCAAATGGGGGCCCTATATCTCCCACAATGCATTACATCACACATTGGATGTGACTAGAGTCTAAAACAGTGGCTCCTATGGTTGTCCCTATGGCAATTGATAAATGTTAGACTATAGTAGATGGGCAGTATAATGAGCCAAACACTGTGCCTGTTTTCTGTGTACGCACCATGGTATAGGGTCTGGCCACAGAAAATAATCCCCCGGTTTTCTTTAAGGGGTTTTTAAACCGGGGGTTTTTTGGGTTGGGTTTGAAATGTATGCCCCCAAAACCTCTTTAAAAAATTGGCCTTAATGAAAACCCCGGGCATATGAAAATTTGCGGGAATAAAAGCTCCTTTTGATTCAGGGTAAGGGGCCGGGCCCCCCCGGGGGCCATCCGAGGAAGTTACAAATCAAAGTATTTTTTGCAAAATGGGAAGGATACGTCCAACTGGGCCATAATGACTTTACAGGCGTCGAGGCTGAACTTGACGGGCGCGTGCTTGACACCTGCGAGAGAGAGCGAGACACCAGCAGCGTTATCAGACAGTCCACAGACAATGGAGCTAATCACAAAGATAAATCCGGGGGACCCCGCGCGGAGTTGGGATTAGGGAAAAGGGAAAAACCCCGTGTTTTTGGGGGTTTAAAATACTTTGGAGATCTTTGGAAACCCTTTTTATGTAAAAAGGAAAGGGGCGCAATCAGGGCTGGGTTCAGCTAAAATTTTTTGGCAAAAAAGTTTTTCCCATTTTAAGGGAAAAATTAAAGTTTCCAAATACCGCACCAAAAGATGTAAAAATTTGAAAATAGGAAGGGGGGGAGACAAAAAAAAACCAAAAATTGGGTCCTTCTGGGGGCCCAGAGACACCACCCTCAATTATAGGTTTTTCTTATCACTCACCCATTACTATGTCCTAAAACCTTTCCCTTCTAAAGGGTTTGCTAAGTCCATTGGTTTTAACAAAATTGTCTGGAGCTAAGGACAAATTATGAAGTACATAGTTGGTCGGGGGGTTTAAGTCTAAGGAGGACATGTATAAAAAGTGGGGGCCCCCTCGGAGTGTTACTTCTCACCCAGGATAGCACGCATTTGTCGGGTATGTGGGAAAAAGTGTCTCACAGCACTTTATAAATTTGTTTCTTGTAGGGACACATCCTATGCGCCAAAAACTGCCCAAAATTTTTAAAGTTTGACACTAAAAAATTTTTGTTGGATTGGTACAAATTTTTGACATTTTGTCTGATTATTTCCCTTTTTTGGGGCCCTTTTGGTAGAATTCGGGCCAACCCCCCAAAACTCCCCCCCCATTTAAAATTTGGGCATCAAAAGGGGTCAGGTCTGGGGGAAAGAAAAGTTTTAATTGCGCCCGGATTTTGGGTTTAAAAATTTCAAACATCGGGTTCAGACACTTTATAAAGGTTTTTTGGCTCAAACCCTTTTGCCCAACATACATGCCCTTTCTAAGTACCCAGTTCAAAGCTCTGTGGCAAAAACACCCCTGGACACAGACTGATACACTGAAATACTTTTCCTACGTAACTTAGATGTGGTACAATTGTATCCAATGACAAAAGCTTTGGGGTTAACGTTTGGACGCCGTATCTAGTTATCTAGTAGCCCTGCTGTCTAAAAGGGACGGGATATAATTTTTCCCGTTAGACAAGCCTGTGAGCTAACCCCTGGCCCGACTGAACATTGTATGCTGCCCCTTTCCCCAGTTTGGTAGGGGAACCCCTTGTATCCAGTCAAAAAGCTTTGGATACAATTAATCCAGTCTCTTGGAAGAGGAACAGTTTTACAAGTAGTATTTGCAGTCCAAAACAAAGTCTTGTGATTGATGGATACAATTGTACCACTTTCACAAAAATGGGACTGCCATGTACAGTGTTCAGTTTAAGGCCCAAGCGTTTGCTAAAAGGGCATTGTCTGATGGTTACAATTAATATTTTTGTGGAATTGTAATATTCTGAGTCCAAATGTTAAGCTCAATCAGACAAGGCTCTGGGGGTTAAACAGCCGGAAATTCAGACTGTTTCTCCCCATACCTAGTCCGTCTCAGTTGAAAAGGAATACAATTTATTAGTCTAGACAATGCCTGTGGCTAAAAGCCTGAACTCCAGACAAATACAATGCCTTACATTTTCCTGCCCCAAAAATGAGAAGTGAGAAATTTTGTACCTTTATAAACGCTCTTGAGCCAGATCTAATTACAATATTACTTACTGTCCATGATAAGTTGATAATTACATCCTTTTTGGAAATGCTCTGTGAGCTAAACATCCAGACCCCCAACTGATACATTAAAATGGTGTTACTTCTTAGCTGAGGATCTATAAAATCATGCTGCAATGTCTGTGAGTAAAAACCCGGACTCCAAAATGAATTAATCTGCACTGTTACATTGTAGCAAATATCGGAAAAGAAAGCTTTGAGCTGGGGTTTTAAAAAGTTCTAGAGGTTGCCCCCTCCAAAGAATCCACAGTAGTTAAAATAATACTTCTTTATTTCATGCTTATAAAATAATTTTCTTCGGTCAAACTCAAATAACATGAGGATTTACGTAACCAGTGACGCGCGCCCCGCTGACGCAAATCAAACGGGAGCCCTCGACGTAGCTGGATGTTTTTAGCTCACAAAGCATTGCCTAAACTGAATACAATTGAAGCAAAGCTTCAGCTGATTCACATCTGGATGGATTTATGGCTTATTCAGGTAAACAACAGTGTTCATATTCCTATTGCTCCTATTCATTGACAGCAAGCAGAAATATTGCTTTTTTTTTTAGAGAATTTAAACACAAAGTATAATAGAAAGTATAAAAAAAGTTTGGAAGACTTTATTTTCCCGTGAGTCGCTTTATTTTCTAAAGGGAACTCCCCCCTTTAAACCCCCGAGCTTTTTTGGGGATCCAGGGGCAGGGACTTTCTTGGCCCGGGTTCCCTTTTCAGCAACATTGCAGCGGGGGACTTTTTTTCTGGTGCTGCAACATAAATATGAATCAAGCATGCCGCCATAAAAGGCCAATAGCTAGCTGAAACCTGAGGAGGGGTCATAGCAGAGGTAAAAAATTAGGCCCTTTTTGGGGAAATATTCACATACCCCCTGGGCAAAAACTTTTTGGCCATTAAAATTTAGTACATTCTTTCTGGGACTTTTTACCCATAGAGGTTTGGGGGTCACTGTTAAAGGGCCCCTTAACCCTTTTATGGACTTTATGGTACTTGCACCACTGCAGCCAAGAGGAATAAATGATAATTCATTATACCAATGTAAGTTTTACTTTCCTCAGAGTAGAATCTGCAATATCTACATGGAAACAGTCAGCAAGCTGCTGTTGTTGGCTCTGCTGTTATTTTGTGTTTCTGTTTGTGCAGATAAATTTTATGAAATATCTTGAGAAGTTTATAAACCTTGTTTTTTAAATAAATACTCCCCAAAACCTTGCATATAAAAATTTTACCCAAAAAAACCCTGCCTGCAACCCCCACTAAGGGCCAGTAGAAAATTCTGAAATTATCACAATCACTATTATTCATCATCGTATTATACACAGAAAGAAGACATCTGTTTTTGTTTTCAAACAATGGTATGATACTACGTTATTATTCATGGTGGGCTTACCTTTTCAAAATATCTGATGATGACATTTTCCAAGTCATCCTGTTTATCAGCAATTTTCTAAAGAAAAAAAATGTAAAAATTGTAGTATGAATATGAAAATTTTCTGAAATACTGCCCCCTATGTGCAAGACTAAAACTACTATAATACTGCCCCTATGTACAAAAATATAACTACTATAATACTGCCTCTATGTAAATGAATATAACTACTATAATACTGCCCCTATGTACAATAATATTTAAATACTATAATAATGCTCCTATGTACAAAAATATAACTACTATAATACTACCAAAATATGTACAAGACTAAAAACTATTAATACGCCCCTATGTACATGAATATAACTACTATAATACTGCCCCTATGTACAAGAATATAACTTCTATAAAACTGCTCCCATGTACAAGAATATAACTACTATAATACTGCCCGCATGTACAAGAATATAACTGCTATAATACTGCCCCTTTGTACAAGAATATAACTACTATAACACTGCTCCTATGTACAAGAATATAACTACTATAGTACTGCCTGCTATGTACAAGAATTAACTACTATAAAAACTGCTCCTATGTCAAGAATATAACTACTATAATACTGCCCCTATGTACAAGAATATAACTACTATAATACTGCCCCCATGTACAAGAATATAAGTACTATATTACTAGCCCAATGTACAAGAATTTAATTACTAGAATACTATTCCCTATGTACAAGAATATAACTACTTAATACTGCCCCTATGTACAAGAATATAACTACTATAATACTGCCCTATGTACAAGATATACTACTATAATACTGCCCCTATGTACAAGGGAAAATAACTTCTAATTTAAAACTGCCCCTATGTACAAGAATATAACTACTATAAAAATGCCCCCTATGTACAAGAATATAACTACTATAATACTGCCCCTAGGTACAAGAATATAATACTTAAAACTGCCCCTATGTTAATAATATAACTACTAAATTACTGTCCCTATGTACAAGAATATAACTACTATAATCTGTCCCTATGTACAGGAATATAACTACTATAATACTGCCCCTATGTACAAGAAATATAACTATATATTGCTGCTCCTATGTACAGAATAATAACTATTATAATACTGCCCCATGTACAAGAATATAACTACCTATACATGCCCTATGTACAAGAATATAAACTATTAATACTGGCCCCCTATGTTACAAGAATATAACTACTATTTAATACTGTCTCCTATGTACAAGAATATTAAATACTATAATATGCCCCCTATGTTAAGAATATAACTACTATAATACTGCCCCTATGTACAAGAATATAACTACTATAATACTGCTCCTATGTACATTATATAACTACTATATACTGCTCCCCATGTACAAGAATATAACTTATTATAATACTGCCTCCTATTGGGCAAGAATATAACTACTATAATTTCTGCCCCCATGTATAAGAATATAACTACTATAATTACGTCCCTATGTACAAGAATATAACTACTATAATACTGTCCCCTATGTACAGGAATATAACCCACATAATACTGCCCCTATGTACAAGAATATAACTACTATAATACTGCCTCCTATGTAAAAGAATATAACTACTTTAATACTGCCCCTCCCCCCCCCCCCCCCCCCACTATGTACTAGATATAAACTACTATAATACTGCCCCCTCTGATACAAGATATAACTACATATAATACTGCCCCTATGTACATGCTATATAACTATCTCGCTCTCGCCATCACTCGCGCACACACGCTCGCGCGCTCACTCGCGCTCGCTCTCTCTCTTTTTACTTAATAATGCCCCTATGTACAAGAATATAACTACTATATGCTGCTCCTATGTACAAGAATATAACTATTATCTCTCTACACTCGCACACACGCATGTTCAAGCTCATATATAATACTAGCGCGCTCACGCTACGCGCACCCTATGTACAAGAATATTAACTACTATAATATGCCCCTGCTCGCGTCTCTCGACTCTATGCTAATCGCTCTATAATCGTCTCCTATGTACTCAGAATAGTAACTACTTGCATACTCGCGCTCACGCGCACACACACGCTCTGTATAAGGAATATAACTACTATAAACGCTATCGCGCACACCCTACTGTATCTCTCGCTCGCTCTAACTATCAGCTCGCTCTCGCTCCTCGTTCCAGCATGTACTCAATGATATAAACTACTATATTACTGCTCCCTATGTAACAAGAAAATATAAACGTTTATAATACTTGCCTCTATGTACAAGAATATAAACTACTATAATACTGCCCCCTACGTATAGAATATAACTACTATAATAATGGTCTCTATGTACAAGGAAATATAACTACTATTATACTGTCCCTATGTACAGGAATTTAAAACTTAATACTGCCCTATGTACAAGCATATAATACTATAAATGCTGCTACTATTGTTACAAGAAATATAAAACTATTATTAATACTGCCCTTTGCTCTCTCTCGATCCTCACTACATCCTACCCTACTACTATGCCCTATGAAATGAATTTAACTACTATAATATTGCCTCCTATGTACAAGATCCCTCTTCTCACTCTCCCGACTAACTCACCCTGCTCATCACAATATGTCACAAGAATATATAACTCCACCTATAATACTCGTAACCATATGTACCACAAGAATATAACTACTATAATATGCCCTCTATGTACCAAGAATATAACTACTATAATTACTGCCCCTATGTACAAGAATATAACTACTATAATACTGCCCCTATGTACAAGAATATAACTACTATAATACTGCTCCTATGTACAAGAATATAACTACTATAATACTGCCCCCTATGTACAAGGATAAGTAAGTCTCCGATTTAGCTTTCCTTACCTTGCAGCACAGAACCATATTCGGACTCTCTCCTTGGACCCTTAAACAAGTAAAGAGAATGTTATAGACACATGCGGGTGATTTCCAGGTGGTGCAGCAGGAGGAGGTGACACAGGTGTTGGCTCTTACTCTAGAAGATGTTTTCTGGAGAAGACGCGGAGGATGAACTCGCATTCTTGTCCCGGCTCCGCAGTGGAAGGGACAATGACATAGGAGCCGGGGTGCAGGTGGAAGTCCTGGGTCACCTCCCGCTCATTGATGAATACGCACTTGTTGTTGACTGGACGGTTGTTCATGAAGAATTCCTGAGGCAGCCGACTCCTCAGAGCTTGATACTGTATAGAGGGAGAGATGTCCAAGGTTGTAGCATTATCAATATCAATCTATCTCCTATCTTTTCTTAATATATAGTGTCTATCTACCTATAGCATTTTTATCTATCTATTCCATATCTATCTATCTATAAGATCAGTACATACCCGGCTTTAGTCTACAATATATAATCCCTCTAACTATCTATCTATCTATCTATCTATCTATCCCATATCTATCTATCCCATATCTATCTATCCCATATCTATCTATATCTGTTGTATGATATTACAATAAAAATGCATTTTTTTTTATTTTTTAAAGCCCCTGAATTTCTTGTTCTCCATCCATCCTTCTTTCTTCCTTCCTTCCTATATCTATTTATAGCATCTATCTATCTATCTATCTATCCCATATCTATCTATCTATCTATCTATCTATCTATCTATCTATCCCATATCTATCTATCTCATATCTATCTATCTCATATCCATCTATCTATCTATCTCATATCCATCTATCTATCTATCTATCCCATATCTATATCTATCAATCATCTCATATCTATCTATTATCTATCTATCTCATAATCTATCTCATATATCTATATCTATCCTATCTCTCTCTCTGATCCATATCTATCTATATATCTCACTCTATATATCTCATATCTATCTATCTATCTTTCTATCTACATATATCTATCTATCTATCGATCCATCTTTCTATATCTATCTATCTATCCCCTATGAGGTCAGTATCCCTGGCTTTAGTCTACACTATCTTCTATAATAATATTGATGCACACTTTTCCTGTTTTTTCTCACCGCCCCAGATTTTCTCGTTGTACATTTTGCTTTCCTTTGCTTTCTCGTTGCCACCAGCTTGTGAAATAAATGAATACGTGGCCGGAGGTTCCAGTCAATATCAGGATTTATTATCCTTCAAAGCCCTGGAAGCGGCGGCCGCTCTACAACCTGCAGCATTAATCTTCCCGTTCGATAAAACCTGCATTTGACCTCCCAGCTTGCAGCGGTTTCTATTGTCGCCCTCCCCTCCCCATTATTCCTCTTCTAGCCAAGCGAGCAATTACAGATCATAATTATTATTATTAGAAAATTATGACAAAGTGTTAAACCCGCCGTCTATAGGAGCCGCCCCCTGCGGACCTCCCCACCCACCGTCTATAGGAGCCGCCCCTGCGGACCTCCCCACCCACCGTCTATAGGAGCCGCCCCTGCGGACCTCCCCACCCACCGTCTATAGGAGCCGCCCCCTGCGGACCTCCCCACCCCCCCGCAATAGGAGCCGCCCCTGCGGACCTCCCCACCCACCGTCTATAGGAGCCGCCCCCTGCGGCCTCCCACCACGTATATAGGTAGCCTCCCCTGCGGACCTCCCACCCACACGTCTATAGGAGCGCCCCCTGGCATGAACCTCCCCACCCACCGGCTATAGTAGCCGCCCCTGCGGACCTCCCCACCCACCGTCTATAGTAGCCGCCCCTGCGGACCTCCCCACCCACCGTCTATAGGAGCCGCCCCTGCGGACCTCCCCACCCACAGCCGAGCGCGGATTTATCTATCACCGAGGCTCAAGGCCTCAATTTTTTGTCATTTCAAATTCCCAACTTTGTCATTCGCCTTAAAGGGACGGTGTCTTAATAAGAAGCTGAATGGACTGCCCATTATCAAGGTATTGTTGGCGCCTCCTCCTTGTGTTACACTGTATCACTCAACAATTCTACGTGAAACATTATTGCAACTCACCTCCAGTGGCACCTGAAAGACAGAAAGGAAAAATGTCATTAAAGATAGAAAAGTTACATCTTCCAGAATGCAATGCAGCAGAGTCAATCATGTCTATGGATGAGGGAAGCAACACTGCCCCCAACAGGTTGTAAGAACCCACTGGAGCTCATTTTACTTAAATAGAATTGGGGTCACTTTTTTTTTTTACAAAGACCTGGGCAAATAGGATAAGACATTATGCTATATTGAAGTCACACTCAAAGCTGCGTTCACTGATCTACAATCTACCTTATGCCATACTCCAGTCACACCCAAAGCTGCATTCACTATTCTACAATCTATCTTATGTTATACTCCAGTTACACCCAAAGCTGCATTCACTATTCTACAATCTACCTTATGTTATACTGCAGTAACACCCAAAGCTGATTTCACTTTTGTACAATCTACCTTATGCCATACTCCAATCAAACCCAAAGCTGCATTCACTTATCTACAATCTTCCTTATGCCATACTCCAATCACACCCAAAGTTGCATTTGCAAGTCTACAATCTATCTTATGTTATACTCCAGTCACACCCAAAGCTGCATTCACTATTGTACAATCTACCTTATGCCATACTCCAATCACACCAAAAGCTGCGTTCACTATTCTACAATCTTCCTTATGCCATACTCCAATCAACCCCAAAGCTACATTCACTTATCTACAATCTTCCTTATGCCATACTCCAATCACACCCAAAGTTGCATTCACTTATCTACAATCTATCTTATGTTATACTCCAGTCACACCAAAAGCTGCATTCACTATTCTACAATGTTCCACTTGCCATACTCCAGTCCCACCCAAAGCTGCATTCACAACTCTATAATCTTCCTTATGCCATACTACCACAATCATCAAAACCCTCTAAATTTCCATGTTACAAGTAAACTACAAAATCTAATCTTATGTTATACTCCAGTCACACTTGAAGCTGTATTCATGATTATACAATCTTCCTTATGCCCTACTCCAGTCACACCCAAAGCTGCATTTAATGAAATTCCCACAATACTTCCAATGTGCATTAATCCAGTAATTTTTATCCTAAAGTCTAACATTCCACAATTCTGCAATCTTCCTTGTGCTATACTCCAGTCACACCCAAAGCTGCATTCACAATTCTTCAATCTTCCTTCTGCCATACTCCAGTCACACCCAGAGCTCCATTCATAACTCTACAATCTTCCTTATGGTACACTCCAGTGACACTGAATCTGCATGCACAATTTTATAGCAATAAACTACATCTCTCAGAATGCAATGCAGATGAGAAAATTACACTGGTTTTCTTAGCTGCCGTTAATGGATACTGAAGATAACTTCTAATGCTGTTTTGGATGTGACTGGAGTATAAGAAATAATGGAGATGACAGAAACCCCATCATGTCCTCACCTTGAAGATGGAGATCCCAATGTAGAGCGGAGGGGACTGGTTCCTGTGTTTATGGTTCTGCTTCTGAAGAAGGGACACCAGGACATTGCAGGAATTTGTGTATTTCTCCATGTTGTCTCCAACGAGGATCTTCAGCCGATACTGGGGATTCTTCCAGTAGGACTCTGCATGTACATACGGATACAATATATCAGTGGACTGGGGGTCAGGTGGTCAGTGCTGCCCGGGGGCAGCCAGCAATGATGCCGGACATTACCTGTGAAGGTCATCCTGCCGCCCGCCGTGCTGCCCTCCACCCATTTGCCTATTTGCATTGACAGAGTCCATTCCTTGCCGTTCTCATGACTCATCATGTCAGGGGTCAGCTTGCAGATCACCAGCTCCACAAAATGAGCCTCAAAGTCTTCAATAGACATCCTGTGCAAAAAAAAAAATGCTCTGAATCGACTGTCGTTCCAGCTGTTTATCCCTGGGGGCAGCCATGTTTTTTAACCACACGCCTCACAAGAGTCAATCTGAATAGTAATCCCTAACGGTAACCCCAAAACTAACCTCAAATCCAACATCTGCAACTTTAAATACAACAAAAACCCCAACTCTAATTCCAACCATGCCCCAACTCCAATCATAACTCCTACTCAAAGAAAAACACCAACCCTAAGCAACCTAAACTACCAACTCCAAATAACTCCACCCCACTCTCCAACCATAACTCCAACCCTACCAACTCCAACCATAACTCCAACCATGCCCCAACTCCAATCATAACTCCGCCCTTACCCCAATTCCAACAGTAACTCCAACCATAACCCGCCCAAAATAACACAACCTAACTCCAACCCTACCCCAACCATAACTCCAACCCTAACATCTCAACCTAACCCAACTCCATCAACCATAACTCCAACCCTACCAACTCCAACCATAACTCCAACCCTACCCCATCTCCAACCATAACTCCAACCCTACCAACTCCAACCATAACTCCAACCCTACCCCATCTCCAACCATAACTCCAACCCTACCCCAACTCCAACCATAACTCCAACCCTACCCCATCTCCAACCATAACTCCAACCCTACCAACTCCAACCATAACTCCAACCCTACCCCATCTCCAACCATAACTCCAACCATACCAACTCCAACCATAACTCTAACCTTACCCCAACTCTAATTCCAACCATACCTCAACTCCAATTGTAACTCCAACCCTACCCCAACCATAACTCCAACCCTACCCCAACTCCAACTGTAACTCCAACCCTACCCCAACCATAACTCCAACCCTACCCCAACTCCAACCGTAACTCTAACCCTACCCCAACTCCAACCCTAACTCTAACCCTACCCCAACTCCAACCCTAACTAACCCCACCCCAATTCCAACCCTAAATCTAACCCTACCCCAACTCCAACCCTAACTCCAACCCTACCCCAACCATAACTCAAACCCTAAACCAACTCCAACCCTAACTCCTACCCTACCCCAACTCCAACCATAACTCCGACTCAAAGAAAAACACCAACGCTAACTCCAACCGTAACTCCAATCCTACCCCAACTCCAACCATAACTCCAACCCTACCCCAACTCCAACCGTAACTCCAACCTTACCCCAACTCCAACCATTAAACCGACTCAAAGAAAAACACCAACCCTAACTACAATCCTGCCCCAACTCCAACCATAGCTCCAACCTTACCCCAACTCCAACCATAGCTCCAACCTTACCCCAACTCCAACCATAGCTCCAACCTTACCCCAACTCCAACCGTAGCTCCAACCTCACCCCAACTCCAACCATAACACTGACGCAAAGAAAAACACCAACCCTAACTCCAACCCTACCCCAACTCCAACTGCAACTCCAGCCTTACCCCAACTCTAACCCTACCACAACTCCAACTAAAATAAAAACCCAACCCTTATTCTAACCCTACTCCAACTTCAATCCAAACTTCAACTCAAAGAAAAACACAGCCTTTATTCCAACCCTACCCTGACTCCAACCTAAGCCCGAACTCAAAGACCCTAACCCTTCCCTGACTCCAACCCAAACACCAACTCAAAGAAAAATTTCAATCCTATTTCCATCCCTACCATAACTCCAATGCTAACCCCAACTCAAAGAAAACCCACAACCTTAAGTAAAACCCCAACCTCAACTCAAAAAAACCCTGACCCTGATCTTAACCCTACTCCAACCTTAAAGGTGCGTCCCCACGGCAGTGACAGAATACCGGTCGGATTCTGTCTTAAGAATCCGGTCAGTATTTTGTCGTGTTTTTTGGATGGTTTTTGGATTTTCCATCCCCCTCAACCATTCAAATGCACATCTTCTGCCTAAAAACCGGGCACAAGATTGTGCATGTTGAAAGTTTTTTTGGAACGCCGGCGGTGTAAAAAACCGTCCTACAGAAAAACTTAGAACATGTTCATTCTTCCGTCCAGTTTTCGGGCAAAACATGAACATGTGAGTGTGAAGGGGGACAGCTTGAATCTGTGGACAAAAGCCGTCCCCATATTTGCAAAACAAGTCAAAATACCGGTCGGATAATCCAACTGGTATTTTGTCTGCGCCGTGTGAGTGCAAGTTTAGTGTTAAGTTTATGGTCAAAGGCGATTTTTCCTTGAATTTGGGCACAAATTGACTTGTGCCAATTCAAAACGGTTATATTTACATTAAATTTAACCGTGACCCAAATCTGAAGTGCAAAACTACTCTTAACTCTTTCCGTACCAGAATTCTCCATCCTCTCGCGTCTTCCGCAGCAGCAGTCTTTCCTTGAGGCTGAGTTGGTCCCATTTTGAGGAACTGGTAATTTAAAAAAAAAAAAAAAAAAATAAAGTAAATACATAAAAACAGACAAAAGGCCCCTAAATCTATCATGCAGTTTACTAGAGGCAGAAGCATGAAAAATGGATCCGGTGCTTCGCTTGCCGCAAATTAGCTCCACGCTGCGATTGTATTTTAGAGTCACAATAAATTTTTAAAAAAACCAGAAAATAATTTGGCATTTTAGCAGCAGGAGGGGAAGCAATAAATCGAGGCCATGGGGCGCTGTTTAGGCAAAGAATAAATATATTAGAAAAATATATTTTTCACCTAAATTATTTTATTATTTTTTAACAATTTAGAATGATCTCAAATCTTTCGATTCTGAAACTTTATTGTATCCCAAATGTATCTTTAGATTCTGAAACTTTATTGTATCCCAAATGTATCTTTTGATTCTGAAACTTTATTGTATCCCAGATGTAGCAAATTGTTATGTAATCAAGGAATAATTAGATGAATGTTTTTTGAATTTGAAATTTCAATTTTTTTCCCCCCTGTAATGTTACCTCTGGCCACTAGAAGCAGCAGGATGGTGTCAAGAATCCTAATAAAGATAGCGCTAGTGTTGTTGTTTTTTCTTTGACTCACCCGTCGCTCCAATTTCCTTTCCATTCAATCTTTCCCCATGGGTTTCGCAGCCTGACTAAATTTTCTGCTCCAGATTTGCAGGTCACCTGGAGAGAAGTGATGGAAGGATTTACTCATTTATGCTACAAGAACAGAGAAAGACACTTCATAGAGGAGAGAGAGGGAGACGATCAGACGAGTGGACGTTACCGTTCTGATGCCGGTCACGGTGTACGCGTGTCCGGCCACTAATCCGTTCTCCAGGACTCTTTCAGGCTAAAAGAAATAAATAATTATAACCATTGAAAATCCATCCAGTGATGCAAGACATTGTACTATACATTGTAGAAAATAGTGTTATGTCATATACACGAGGCCTGATTGATATTCATGATGCCAGATTAATATTCATGAGACCAGACCTATATATACGGGGCCAGACTACAATCAATTAGATCTGACCAATGCTCAGAAGTCCTGATTGACCCTGACCAGTCATTAGAGAGTCATTAGCTCAGGAAATACATGATCTTGGTTATATTTGAGTAACATTTTCTTTCTTGTATATATACATATATCTGCATATGTATGAGGTACAGTATATGTGTATTATGCTATGTAAATAAACTATATACTATAGTGAATGCAAATAATATATATATATATACAATATGTATATTTTTACCGTGCTTCGAGCCAAATAAACTGTTGTAGTTCTGTTCTATAGATGCACGAACCGTTATTCAGCAAAACTTGCAGAAGACTCAACACTTTTGAATGCGCCAATGATGGGGGGGGGGGGGGGGAGGCGTGTTGCACCAGAATAATTAAACCCGCCAAAAATGCCGCAGAGTTTGGCGCAAAACTGTCATACAAATCCATACCAGTTTCAAAGTGGCTGAGACTATTTTTGGCGGAGAACGGGACACATTTCTAAAGTGCTGGGAGACACTTTCATACACGGTGTTGGATTCTATACTATTAAAACAGAGGTAGAACTGGCGTCAGGGTCATACATGTCTCCCATAGTGTGTATTGTAATTCTATATACTGTATATACAGACACCAAAAAAATGGTGCAGCCCCTTTCATACATGTCACCCGTAGTATGTATGTATATGTATGTATGTATGTATGTATGTATGTATACATATATATATATGTACCTCCCGAGCTAATGACCCTAAATACTCGTCAGGGTTAGTCAGGTCTCATGGGTACTGGTTAGTTCTAATAGCTTGTAGTCTGGCCTCGTATACATAAGTCTGGTCTCATGAATATTAATCAGCCGTCATGAATATAAATTAGGCCTCATGTGTATTGATCAGGCCCTTATCTATTGGTCAGCCCTTATTTTGATCAGTCAAGCTACCCAAATATTAGTCAGGCCCCATAATTATTATTCAATAGATAATCTTGTATAGTTGCTATAGGCGCTCATATAGTGCTATGTGTATGGATGAGTGTATTAGAGCAGATTGGACTTACCCCTGAGCGGGTCTGACATCCCATTAGACAGCCGCTGTATGCCGCCCGGATCATGATCTGCCATAGATCAGGAGGAGCTTGCTCTAATTTGATGGTCATGTTGACACCACCGGTGAAATCCACCAGAGCTTCAGACCCTTGGCCGATCTGTAAATCCTCGTAGGAACCGCAAAGCCTGTGAAAGGAGATATAACTAAGCCGGCTGCAAGAGTGCAAGGGCCAACGAGGACTCAGATACAGTGGACCGTCCAGAACCGTCTTAACAGCATCATGGGCCCCCGGGGATAACACTGCATCTCCCATCATCCCCACTGACAGGGCCGTTCCTAGGTCCACTCTCTCACTCAGAATAAGGGGCCGGGAGATTTTCACTGTGCACAGCCAAGCAGCTTCACCGTAACCATGTAACTACTTCTGCAACCAGAAAACAGGAGAATTGTTCTCGGTGCCTTAGTGCTGCTGCTCCATTGCACCCCCCTTCTCTCCCCACAGTCCACCCCTCCCAGCTCTCTTGTGCAGTCAGTGACTGCCTCTTCCTCCGGCCCCCCCTACATGCTCGGCCCACCTGGCTGCTATACTGTAGAGCAGAGGTGAGAATAGTGTAATGTGACATCACAGTGCATTATAAAGGAATTGAAGGGATGGTGTCCTGACCCCTGCTGTGCTGCTTCCTCTCCATATGTGAGTGCAGTCTGCTCACTCTGGCAGTGTCAGGGGTCTCTGGCTGTCCGGGAACACTACACACACCTATAGAGATAAGTGCAGTCTGCACCATGGCCAGATATCTCTCACAGTAGCTGCCCGCTGTCCCTCACCCCACAGCCAGTGCCACAGAAAATAGATATTTTTTTAATTTTGGGTTTTTATAGTGATTACTGTGTGTTTAGTGCCAATACAGTAGCGATCAGTAAATACAGTAAGGGGCAGTGCTAGTACTGATCATCACTGCTGATTCATCAGTATCTGGACCCTTATTGAAAAGCTATTTCTTGCTGGTATCAGCCACTTTGCCTCCAGACTGATGCAGTCTGTCTAATCCATAGCAAAAAAAAGTTTCACCAGCTCCACCCACATGTACCGGCACGGAAGTCCATCCAAGCAATGAAGGTGCCGTAATGATGAACAGAAAAATTTAGATCCAGCACAAAGAATATTCAAATATAAAATTGTAAAATTTATTTCCAAAACAGTAAGAAACAGACATGAAAATCTGTGCAGCATCAAGCGTGAGAGAGACGCACTGAGAGGCGCATACGTGTTTCAGGCAAAGAATCGGCCCTTACTCAGGGTCTCTCACAGCCATCACCACGCAATGTGTCAAAGTGCAGTGCCACATGTTGAGGGGAGGGCGAAAATGTTTCCCTTCGCCCTGAGTGCAATTTAGCCTAGGAACAGCCCCTGCCCACTGATATAGATTATATGAATGCATGATGGGAGTAAGGCTATGTTCACACGGCTTAAAATGGGCCGTATTTCGGTCCGTAATTAATCGCCGAAGTGCGCCAATTACGGGCCGAAAACGGCCCATTCATTACGGTAATTCACAGTTCTCATAGAGAACTATGGATTACGTCTCCTCTC
Organism: Phyllomedusa bahiana; assembly: GCA_025379985.1. Lineage (NCBI taxonomy): Eukaryota > Metazoa > Chordata > Amphibia > Anura > Hylidae > Phyllomedusa > Phyllomedusa bahiana. Next base: position 47,947 of record JAODAL010022356.1, on the reverse strand, counting down.
CCTGCTCAGCGAAGCCGCCGGGCGGGGAGATAATTGACAGGTCACTTTCTAGCGGCGTATACGCGCCGCTAGCAGTGATTGTCTATGGGCCGGCGAAGTGCTGGCCCCCTGCTTACTCCCCCGCTCCCGCCCCCGTCCACACGGCTTAATTGCGGGACGTAATTACGCCCCGCAATTAAGCCGTGTGAACATAGCCTTATAGTTTCCAAAGAGCCTAAGGCCGTGTTCACACGGCTTATTCCCGACAGATTTGTGCACCGTATTGAGCGCACAAATCCGCCGTGAATAAGGGGCGGGCCGGCGGCGGGGCCGGAGTGCGGCGGGGGCGCCGCTCCCGGCCCCATAGACAATGCAGTGTTTACGGCGCGGACGCGCCGTAAATAATGTGCATGTCACTTTCTCCCCCCGCGGCGGATTCGCCGAGCGGGGAGGAGCGACAGATTCCACTGTTCTCAATGAGAGCAGTGGATTACCGTAATTGCTGCCGCGGATTGGCGCCGTACTGAAGCGCAAATCCGGCGCGCAGTACGGCGCCAATACGCGGCAGAATAAGCCGTGTGAACGAGGCCTAAGAGGCGATGTCGCAAACCCATGCACTAAGCCATGTCTTCAGCCCCCCTCCCCCTCCCCCAAGCACACTCATATTATCACTTGTCACTTACACTCACCGGCCACTTTATTAGGTACACCATGCTAGTAACGGGTTGGACCCCCTTTTGCCTTCAGAACTGCCTCAATTCTTCGTGGCATAGATTCAACAAGGTGTTGCAACGATGCTCAATTGGTACCAAGGGGCCAAAAGAGTGCCAAGAAAATATTCCCTGAAAAAACTTTGAGACTCTCGGTTCACATATTTTGATCAAAAGATGTTTAAGCTGCCCACGACTTTCAACGTGATCTCAAATCGGGCAGTCCTATCCTATCTTTACCTCCAATCGAGCCAAAACAGGCCTCCCGCTGGGTCAACCGACCTCCATTATTCAGAGAGAAAAAATAAAAAACACCCAACCTGCAAGCTGCCCTTCTTATGACAGCCTGTGAGAGTGGGCGGGGACAGAAACACAAAATGGGAAACACCCCTTCCTTCCCATATAGGTTAAAATCAATGTACACCAAGTATAACGTATGTTTCTGCACACAAAAACATTTCTGAAAAAACGTATGCAAACCTGGGTGCCACTGGCAGGGCTGCGGCACACATGTAATTATACATGTACACACACAGACCGCCGCCAGCGGCACAGTACTGCAAAAAGGGCAATACACTATGTGGAAATCCCTAAAGAAGCATTTATGCGGTCTATCATACATGAAATAACTTTGAGACTCTCGGTTCACATATTTTGATCAAAAGATGTTTAAGCTGCCTACGACTTCAACGTGATCTCAAAATCGGGCAGTCCTATCCTATCTTTACCTCTCAATCGAGCCAATCAGGCCTCTCGCTGGGTCAACCGACCTCCATTATTCAGAGAGAAAAAATAAAAAACACCCAACCTGCAAAGCTGCCCTTCTTATGACAGCCTGTGAAAATATTCCCCACACCATGACACCACCACCACCAGCCTGAACCGTTGATACAAGGCAGGATGGATCCATGCTTTCATGTTGTTGTCGCCAAATTCTGACCCTACCATCCGAATGTCGCAGCAGAAATCGAGACTCCTCAGACCAGGCAACGTTTTTCCAATCTTCTACTGTCCAATTTCGATGAGCTTGGGCAAATTGGAGCCTCAGTTTCCTGTTCTTAGCTGAAAGGAGTGGCACCCGGTGTGGTCTTCTGCTGCTGTAGCCCATCTGCCTCAAAGTTGGCCGTACTGTGCGTTCAGAGATGCTCTTCTGCCTACCTTGGTTGTAACGGGTGGCTATTTGAGTCACTGTTGCCTTTCTATCAGCTCGAACAGTCTGCCCATTCTCCTTTGACCTCTGGCATCAACAAGGCATTTCCGCCCACAGGACTGCCGCTCACTGGATGTTTTTTCTTTTCGGACCATTCTCTGTAAACCCTAGAGATGGTTGTGCGTGAAAATCCCAGGAGATCAGCAGTTTCTGAAATACTCAGACCAGCCCTTCTGGCACCAACAACCATGCCACGTTCAAAGGCACTCAAATCACCTTTCTTCCCCATACTGATGCTCGGTTTGAACTGCAGGAGATTGTCTTGACCATGTCTACATGCCTAAATGCACTGAGTTGCTGCCATGTGATTGGCTGATTAGAAATTAAGTGTTAATGAGCAGTTGGACAGGTCCACAAGAAGAGAAGATGTAGGCGGCAGTCACCAGTAGCTTGTAGTTTCTTTATTCCAATACAAACAGCATAAAATCTCGGATGGATGGTAACAAGAACGCCGACGACCGTTTCGCGCTATACAGCGCTTTGTCAAGGCTTACCCGGAAGTGACGACAGCGTGTCTTATAACCACCTCCTTACCGGATACAACCGGATACAAAGTAAAAACAACAACACGGTGTAAATTGGCATACAATTGCAACACATATAATAACATTTTATAGGAAAGAGGACAGATCGTTTCTGTCATTCAGGCCCAGAACCCCCAATGCTTCCGTGCGCAGTATCCACTGCGCCTCACATTGCAGTAGTTTCACATGTCTATTAACTCCACCTGAATAAATTATTCTCTGTATGCCTGCAAAGGAAATTACAGAAGGATTATTATTGTGAGCTTCACCCATATGTGCCAAAAATCTAGGAGCTCCTTTTTGTGTTCTTAATGAGTAAAGATGTTCCCTGATTCTCACAAACAGCGGACGGATTGTTTTTCCTATGTAGAAATAGCCACAAGTGCACCACATCACATAGACTACGAATTTAGTGCGACATGTTATTAAATCTTTAACTTCATGTGTAATACCGCCCAGTCTCACTGTCTTGCCTGTCACCATTTTGTCACAGAATGAACATGTACCACATTTATGGTTCCCTTGTGGACTAAATCCTGCCAACCAATTCCTCTCTCTATTCCTCCTCATTCTACCATGTACTAACTCATCCCTAATGTTATGACACCTACGGAATGTTATAATCGGTGGTTCATTGGTTTTGGGTTGTAAATCAATATCATTGGCCAGGATATGCCAGTTCTTTCTTACTACATTCCTAATTACATCAGACATATTGCTATATTCAAAAGAAAATATGGATCTTTCTTTTTTTGTCTCACTTTTCTCTTGAACACAATCTCATGCGTATCTTGATTGATCACCCTAGTAAGTGCACTAGATATTAAATCTTCACCATATCCTCTTTCTTTTAATCTCTCTGATAATTCAATGGCTTGCTCCAAAAAATCATGATATTCACTATTGTTTCTTCTCAGTCTCAAGAACTGTCCATATGGTAATGAACGTTTGACATGTTCTGGGTGAAAACTATCGGAATGTAAAAGGGCATTTACCGCCGTTGGTTTACGGTATCCCCTAGTAATTATACTCTCATTTTCAATTGAAATAACAACATCTAAGAAGACGACTGATTTCTCCCCAAAGTGAGAAGTAAATTCCATATTCACATCATTGTCATTGATATATTCAATAAATTCCTCAAAATCTCTCTCTGATCCAGACCATATCACCAGAATATCATCAATAAATCTGGTCCAGTATAATATATATTTAACAAACCGGTTTTTGATGTTACAAATATAATTCTCCTCCCAGAAACCTAAAAAGAGATTGGCAAAAGTGGGCGCAACTGGCGTGCCCATCGCCGTCCCAGTTTTCTGTACATACCACGTCTCTTCAAACTGGAAGGCATTGTGGCTTAGTACGAAGTTTAACGCCTCACATATAAACGAGATCTGCTCTGGATTTCTGTTTGTCCTACCTAAAAATGACTTAATGGCTGTGATGCCATCCTTATGTCTTATTTTAGTATAAAGGCTGGCAACATCAATAGTTGCCAGTCTAAAATCAGGGGACACAGCAAAATTGGACAAATTTTGTAATAATGTTTTTGTATCGAGCAAAAAAAGATGGAACCGTATTTAAAATTGGTCTTAACAGCCAATCTAAGTACTGGGATAAGGGCTCTGTCACTGAACCTCTTCCTGCAACAATAGGGCGGCCTGGAGGTTTTTGTAATGATTTATGAATTTTTGGCAAAAAATACCAGTACGGTCTAGATGGAGTGAGTGGTAATAATTTCAGGGCTAGCCTATTAGATAAGAAACCTATCTCCTTGCCTTTATGTAATAATGATCGTAATTTGTCACAGTAACCGGTAGTAGGATCACTTTTCAACCTCTCATACGTTACCCTATCATTCAGTTGTCTCAATGCTTCCAACCTATAATATTCACAGTCCATCAGTACCACATTACCCCCCTTGTCGGCAGGCTTAACTACCACACTTGTATTTTCTTTCAATTCTTTTAATGCTCTGCGCTCTTCCCAAGTTAGATTAGGGGCGGTCTGTGGATAAATTAAGGCTTTAATATCCTTCAGTACCGCTCTACTAAAATTAGATAGAGAAGAACCTTGGTGCCAAGGGGGAAAAAAGTCTCTTTATACCTCCTGTGAAATTATCAAACGGACCTCCCAATTGTTTTTCCCGCAGCCCTTCCCTTTTCCATAACATCCAAAAGATCCCAAACCACATGACAATCCTCTGATGACATATTTTCACCCGGGCAAAAAATCAAATTATTAACCCTGGTAATATTTTTCCTCCTGAGACAACAGCTTTCCCCTTTCTTCCCTATTTTTAAAGATTTTAAACAGATTTAACTGCCTGAGAGATTTAGAAAGATCAATCTCGAACTGACATAAATCGAAGTTATTTGGCAAACAAAAATTCAATCCTTTCTTTAAGAGAGAATAGGTGGGAGGACTAAGCTCTACCGAGACAAATTATAACATTAGAATGACTCACCCCTGGAATTGTAGACTCTTTAGGGTCACCCGTCTCTACTGTCTCCAAGAGACGGTTTCCTCTTGAACCCCCCTCCCTTGGTGGGAGGGTTCTTCTTCTTACGGCCCCCCCAGCGAATTCGTCGCCTAAAGGGCCCGTCGACCTGGAGCCATTAACCGCTCCCGTCGTACTCGCGGAAGTGTCTCTACTTTGAGTATCCTCCGTAGGACTTGAGTCGGAACCCGAGTCTGTTGTCCGTATTCCATCGGTTTTTTTTTTATACTGTCTCTTATGTTTATACGATTTGTGACAGTACGTATTGGATTCCTTCCATCCAAAGATCTTATCCTGATCGAAATCCAGTTTGTCCCGTATGAATTTGTCCCTTTTCCTTTCTTTGATATCATTCTGTACCGGAACAAGGCGTGTATCCAATTTCTTTTGAAATACTTTCCACTGGGCTTCTGTTAGTCGCGTTTGTAATTCTGCCTTTGCTGCGGCCAGATCTTTTTGTATTGCTTCATGTTCTGCCTGCGATTTTTCTAGCACAAGGCTTGTCAACTTTAGTGAATGTGCAATATGGGCCTCCCGCCATTTGGCCACGAATTGGACATCATCTTTGTATTGGGTAATTTCTTTAAAAACCCGTAGGCCCCTTGGTGATTGCTTTGATTCAACATAGGATTGCAGAGTACTGTACGTCCAGAATAATCGCACCTCCTTCTCCGCTAATTTAAACACACGATTCTCCAATAACTTGGTGCTCAAAATCTTAATTTCCTCTTGTTCATTACACCGTGAGAAGAAACCATCCACATCCTCTCGACCAGCTGCTAAAGGGTTAACGGTACTGTCCATATCCATTTCATCTACCGATATGGTAGCAGGGTCCATTCTCCCACCTGTGCTACAGTCCCCAAGTAGCGCAATTTGCAAATAAGATACAGTAGAAATATGGGACCAGCACCAGGGGGTTATGATACAGCATGCATTCCCCTTGTATTATACTGCAGTACGGACACTCCGTATAACTCCTTGACTAGTGTGGTGGTGCTCAGCCAAAAAAGGGAGAAGTCACAAGTCCACAAGAAGAGAAGATATAGGCGGCACTCACCAGTAGCTTGTAGTGTCTTTATTCCAATACAAACAGCATAAAATCTCGGATGGATGGTAACAAGAACGCCGACGACCGTTTCGCGCTATACAACGCTTTGTCAAGCTTTCCCGGGAAGTGACGACAGCGTGTCTTATAACCACCTCCTTACCAGATACAACCGGATACAAAGTAAAAACAACAACGAGCAGTTGGACAGGTGTACCTAATAAAGTGGCCGGTGAGTGTATATTGTCACTTATGTCTGGACACCACCAGCCTTCAGCCTACAAGACTGATTAGCTGGGCAGGGAGCCTATGGCTCCCTGCTGCACCATGGTTTTTAACCATTTGCACGTCCCAAGGACACACACCATTAAATAAGCAGAAAAGACCCAAGGTTTTAAGGGATATGTCCTTAATTTCCGGCATACATCACCATTTAAAGGGGCCCCCTAGTTGTGGGGCCCCCAGGAAAACTGCCTGGGTCCCAAATGGAACTGTTGGCCTCCCCGGGGCCCGCAAGTGTTTGTGCCCAAATTTTTTAGGGTTCTTTATTCCAACAGAAATACAAGATTTTAAAAAAAAATTCTTAAAAAAATAATAGAATCAAAATGGAATTTAAGTTCAACCCTAAGAATAATTTTAAAGTCACCGGCCTCAGTGTCCAGATTATGCCTTATATATAAAATTTTATAGTGCCAATTTTCCCCTGCTGGCCGGGAAAATTATCCCAGGTTACAAAACCCGGTTTCTGTCGACGTTTTTAAAATGGGGGACATCTCAAAAATCCTAGAAAGGGGGTTTAAAAAAAAAAAAAAAAAAACCCTTTAAAACCTTTTTTCCCATCCCGTGTTTTGAAAGCAAAACGAGCGGAAAGGCTTTACAAACCGGTCTCAGTGGCCCAATGCTGGGTAGCTGCTAATTATATTAACCTCATTTCCCTCTTTCTATTCGGAAATCCTAAAATAATTCCCGTCATTCTCCTTAATGACGCCCCTGTGTCTTGAAATGACCTTTTTGTTTCCATCCCATAAATCTCTATTGCCGGTTTTTAAATGCAGGGGTGATCGGTTAGCCCCGGGCCTAAGGGGGGGGCGTAGCTATAGGGGGTGCAGAGGTAGAAGTCGCTACCCTACCTGCAGCCTAAGGGGGGCCCAAAAGCCCCTGCCCCTGTAAGGGTACCCGCAGTGTAAGAGGCATTGGCTGGGGGCCCAAATTTACTTTTTGCATAGGGCCCGGAGCTTCAAGTACCCTTGGCATAAGGCCCTGTCTACACAAACTCTGGTTTTTGGCAGATTCAGTATGAGAACCCGAAAATCGAATAATCGTGCCCCCTGACCTCATAGAAAATCCAAGCTGTAGTCTACACTGCACGGATTTTCTATCTTCCGCCAGATTCCCATCGGATTCCTGTAGCCTCAATGTACGGGGCCGGCGGGAAATCCGAAAACTGACAGAGGTTTTCAGCGCAAAAGCCGTGGACCAGTGATGTTCTAATACCGTCGGATTTTGTACACCATCTGACTCAGCCTAATGAAGATGCCCAGACCTGCCCCTATTACCAGAGGCCAACGGCCGGTGTAATAGAAGAGCTGTAACTGCATACTATTCTGCTATACCTTGGTATTGCAGAACAGTGTACAGGCAGTCCCCGACTTACATCTGTCCCATTGTTACAAACAGAGGCTTATGGGGCATGCTGGCGCTTGTAGTTCCATGTTCCACAGCAGATAGTAGCTGTGGAACAACAAGTTCCAGCATGCCACAGCAGCACATGGGGGAAAAATGAGGTGAAATCTTCTTAACAGGGGCACAGACAGCAAAACAAATGTAAAAACCCTTCCCTGCATTATCCAAAACGAAAAAAAAAAACTTTTGTGCTGGAGTTACATGTAATACATATACCTGTTCCAGCTTACATACAAATTCAACTTAAGAACAGACCTACAGTCCCTATCCTGTTCGTAACCCGGGGACTGCCTGTACAAGCCCCGACTGGTTAAGTAACCTTGGGGGACTAAAATGACAAGGAAAAAAATGTAAAAAGTTTTTAAAAAATAAAAACATTCAAAAAGTAAGACAAATAAAAAAAGAAAAACATTCCAATGATTGAACATAACTGGTACCAAGTGCTAAAATTGTGTTTATGGGTTTTTTCTCTGACTTTTAGAATAAAAAGTTACATTTTGAAGGTATCCAAAGATGGTCCCAATGGAAACCGCACTTCAGTCAGCACCAGCGCACAGATCCGAAAAACTGAAAAACTTATTGGTGTCAGAAAACGGCGCTGCAAAGCAAATTTAAAAAATAAAAAAGACACGGGACTCGTACCAACCGGCAGAATAAAGATAACATGTTGTTTACGCCACAGCTTCAAGCTGGTGGGCGCCATTTTTGCTATTTACCTAGGGCACCAAAATGCCTTGTCCCGACTCTGCCGGTGTAGGTGTCAGTCTTTACTTTCATTTTGGAATTCTATTCATGCACCAGGAGGCTCTGGATTGACAAACGTATACCTGCTTTATAAAAGCTATGCTGCAGTGCCCAGAATGCTGGACGGGCTTCGACCATAGGAAGGTTTTCATCATCTACCGGGAAGGGAAGCTCATTTGTAACCAGTGTCCCGAGTCCCCATCCTCAGCTCCGGTAAATGAGCTTCCTCTGAAGCTAGGAGAGCATTGCCGGCAGCGGCACAGGACAGAGGCTGTAGGGCAGCGTCAAGAGAGGCTATCCTGATGCCTCTGTACACAGATAACCTCCGCCATCTCTTCAGATGTGGGAGGTTAAGCCACCCACGCGGGGAGGGGTGGGGGAGGGATTCATGGCCCCCATTAGCTGGAGTGACCCACCAAAACCGAGAGGGTTGGCAAGTAATGGGGGATAAAATTGGGGGGCCCCCTGCCCCATATTCGGGATCCTTGCACCCCAAAAAAAAAACGGCGCACCCTGTTCTCTGCGAGGTATGAGCAGCCCCACTCCAAATTAGGCCCATTCCCCGGGGGGCCCCCCCACTTTTAATGCACCTAAGCGGGGGGCGCGCACCAAACCTTATGATTTTTACACTTTTATGAGAAAAAACACCGGGATAAAGTGCAAGGGGTTTTTTTACCCTTTCCCCCCCCAAAGTTTCCGGTTTTTTGGGGGGAAAAAATTAAAAGGAAAACCCAAAAAATCTTGTGAACGCAGGGTAAACCGGTCCCAAGACATTTTCCTTTGGGAATTTTTTCCCCCCATTTTACTAATGGCACGTTAAAATAGGACCCCCCTGGGGAAAAACAAAGGTTCACACTTTTTGTCCCCCCCGTGTACAAATATTTGTTAAAATACTCTGCCCCCCCTTCGGGGTTTTCTGAATATAGCTTCATTGCACTTTTTTGGGGTTAATATTCTCTGCACCCCCTTTGTTCTCTTTCCAGGCCCAAAAATTTTTTGGCCCCCCCATTCCCAATTGGGCAAAAAATTTGGGGGTTAATATACCTGCACCCCTGCTGCTTCGTGGTCGGGGAAAATACCCCAATCATTGTGCAAACACATTTGGGTTAATATATCTCGAAACCTCCTCTGTTTTGGGGGTCTGAATAAGCATAGGTGCACACTTTTGGGGGTTAAATATATCTCTGCCCTCCTGCTCCCTTCGGGTTTTCGGAATTTGACATTATGTGTCACTTTTTACCCCTTTTTTTTGCAAACATCCCCTGCTTTTTGGGCTTGCACACGGGGGGCTTTTTTTGTTGTTTTTTTTGGGAAACCCCAAAAAAAACTTTCGGGTGAAACCCCCTTTGGGGGCCCAAAATTTTTCATCCCCTAATAAGGGCATAGAATTTTTGAATCCTTTTTTGCGGGCCTAAATAAATCAGGTGCTTTTCCACGCCGGGCACATTTCAATCAGGTTACCTTTTTGGAAAAGGGTTTACCGGTTCCCTGAAGGGCCCCTATAAATCCCGTAGCGAACTATAAATTTTAAAATTTCATACTTCTAGTGCGCCCCCCCCCCCCTCCCCCCGAGATGGGCGCATTAAAAAGCCCCGCGGGCACTTGAAGGGCCCCGGGGGGGGGGATGAGGAGTTTGATAATTATGAACGGGCTGGGGCCTGTTTTTGGGCTGTAAAGACGCCTGGCCCAGCCCCGTTCATACATATTGCCCTTAGTGTCTGAAATTTTTGGGGCCCATGTGACACTTTTGGGGCAAATTTTATATCTAAGACCTCTTTGTTTCCCCAATTTGCTAAAATGGGTATTTGGGTTTACTTTTTTGGTCCCTAAATACTCTCACCCCCCGGGGTTTAAAGTCCTAAAATAAAATTCAATGTACATTTTTTGTGCTAACACTCCCCAATTTCTCTCGAATTCCCAAAAATTTTGTTCAGGTGAAATTTAATTTTAATGGGTTTTCCCATGATCTAATTTTCGGGGGATCCCCCAAAAATTGGGTATTTAATCTTTTTTCAAAATTATGTATTAAAAAAAAGGAAACCTTTTAATCACCCGTCCTACTTCCCCTTTAAATTTCCTACAGTTTGCATTAAAACAACCAACAAACGGGAAATGATGGGTTACGCTTGCACGCCGGGGCGGGGCATAAGAGGGGGGGAAAAGGAAAAAAATATTTTTGTTTTTGTATAAAACCCTTTGGGAATGAATTTATCTGAAAAAACCTTGCGACGCTCCTCTCACCCCCCTTTTCCCCCCCCCCCACATCTTTGTGAACAAAAAAAAAAACTCCTGCTCCGAGTTTTTTTTTCCTCCGGGTGCACAATACATTTATCCCTACCAAACAATTTTTAACTCAACTGAGTATCAAACGGCGGGGAGGTGGAGAATACTTCAAGGGGAGGGAAATTGTTTTTTTAAAACACAGAAAAAAACAACCCCTTTTTTCAACCCTCAAGAGGGGATACACCCGTTAGGAAAGGGAAACCACTTCTTGAAAAAACCCCTTTTTTTTACAAAACATTTTTCAGCCCCCCCGCTTTTTAAAGGCCTAAAATAAATTTTATTAAAATTTTGCCTAAAATATCTAAACCCCCACTTTGCTTGTTTTCAAAAAGGGGGCACCCAATGTAATTTGGGCCAACTTTTCTAAAACATTTTCTGCGGCTTCGGGCCCAAAAAAGGGAGAAATCACTGTAAATTTTTCCCTTTTTTTTTGGACAATTAAAATCACAAATTTGGGGAACCTCATTTTAAAGGGTTTTAAACCTAAATTTCCCCCCCCCAATTTTATCCCCATTGCTTTTATAACGCCCTCGGGGGTTAATTTCTTTAAAATTATCAATAAAGGAAGGGCCCCTCTCGGCCGGCATCTTTCTCCATTTTTCCCGTGACCCCAACCCGGGCCCACCCCAATTTTTTTTTTTCAGGGTTTGGGATACCCCTTAATTTCCCCTTTCCCCCCTTTCACGTCTTCTTTGGCCTTTCGTCCCCCAAATTTTCCTCCTAACCCTTCCATTTTTCCTCCCCCCTTTTTTGGTGCATCGGGGCACGCTGATTTTACTTCGCAAGGGAAAGCAACAGAGTTTCCCGGGAAAGGGTTTTCCCAAATTTTCTAGGAGATGGTTTCATTGCCCTCAGGGAAGTCATGAAGGACCTTTTCCCCAGCTTTAAATGTGGTGGGTCCGCGGGGGGTTGATTAAAAATCCTCGGTTTTTTGGGTCAGTGTCCCGTTTATTTGGGTACCCAAAATGAAGCTTGTGTTCAAGTAAAAACCCATTTTAAACCCCCATCTTTTGAGGGCCAAGAAAAAAAATTTTAAAGGGAAAAATTGGGTAAAAAAGACCCCCATTAAAAAAAAATGGGAAAAAAAACCATCCCATAAATATAGTCCCTGTCCTCGCTGTCTTTGCCCATTTATTATACAGAAAGTGACAAGTGAGCACAAAACGAACCAAAAACCCACCCCCCCTTTTTCCCATCAAAAATTAAAAAAGGCCCCCCTTTGCCCCTTCCTGTGTTTTCCTTTTTTGGGTATTACAAAAAAAGCGAAAAGTGAGCTAAGAGACGGTAAATCACCCATCAATATATTCCCTGCCCTTTCTGCTTCTATGTCCCAGTATTACATAAGCGGGAAAAATTTAAAGCTCAAAATTCCCCGGGCCTCTTCCTTTTCATTAAAAGTCCCTCCCTTGCGGCCCCCTTTTTGTCCCCAGTTATTTAAAATTACATTTGAGTTTGAAAAAACAGGCTCCATCTAAAATTTTTCCCCCCTCCCCTCTGTTGTCTACCCCCGTTTTATACAGTAAAGCTGAAAGTGAACTACAAACAAAAACTTCACCCATCTTAAAATCCCTGTCCTTGCCGTCTACACCCTTTGAAATACATTTAAAAAAGGTTTTGAGTGCAAAAAGACGGGATGTACCCTTATTAAAATTTCCCTCCCCCTTTGCCCTTTTACCCCCAGTTTTAAACATAAAAGAACCAGTGACAAAAAAAAACCCTCTCCAGGGGTATGCCCCCTGTTGCCCTTTTTTCCCGAAAATACAGTAAAAGCAACATGGGGGCTCAGAAAAAAAGGGGAACGTCATCATTTATAGCCCCTGCCTCACCCCCCTAAAATCCCAATAAACATAAACAAAAAACCAAAGCTATAAAAAAGGGACCAATCCATTTTTTATAGTCCCTAAATTGGCTGTCTAGCCCACTATATAAAAAAATAAACATTTGAGCTGCAAAAACGGGGAAAGCATCTACCTTTTTTAGCCCCTCCCACCTACATTTTTTACCCCATAAGACATTAAAAGCTAAATATGTATTAAAGGGGAAGGGGAAACCCTTTCCCCCAAAAAATTATATTCCCAAAATACACAACAACTGAATGTGAGTTTCAAAAAAGGGAAGGGAATCCACCCAATATATTCCCTGTGCCCTAGGGTTCCCGTAGAAAACATTTAAAGCAGACATGTGAGCTACAGGGAAAGGGAAACCCTAAACCATCAATAAAAATCCCTCCTCTTTTCCCTATGCCCCAGTAAAAACTTTTAAAGTTTCAAGGGGGCTCAAAAGACGGGAAAACACTCCTATTTTCCCTGCTTCTCCCGCATTTCCGGGAAATACAAAAAGGTGAAATTTTTTAGGGGGAAGTAAATTTTTGTCCCCCCTTCCCCGGGTTTTAAATAAAAGTTTCCTGGGGGAATCAAACATGGGGGAAAAAAGGGGGCCCAATTCCGCCCCGTTGAAAAATTTCCCTGTTAATTTTTATTTTTTAAAGGGAGAGGGGGGGTTTCTTGGGCCCCCCCCTCCTCACTGTCTCTGGGTTCTATATATATTTTGGGGGTTTGATGAAATTTTTTCTTTTGGGGGGTGCACCTTAAAACTTACCTCCTCCGTCCCCATTTTTAAACGGGGTAGGAGAAACCACCTGGGCCTGGAAAAAAAGGTGGCCCCGGGAGAGGCTTTGGGTTTTTGCTGGGATCTGCTAACCTGATGAAAATTCCATTTCCAAAAATAAAAAAAATTTGGGGTTAAATTCCCCCAAAAAGGGCTATTTTTTCCAAACCCCCTTTTTGGGTTTGGGGTTCTTTGGGCGGCTACGACCGCCTAAAGAATTTCGGGGGTGGCCGCCCCCTTTTCTTATCTATGGAATTTTGAAAATATAAAAACAAAATCTGGATATATCTGGAACTGCAAAACCCAAAAATTGAGGGAGAGGCTCGCAAAACCACCCTAATGGGGGGGTTCCGGGAAAGGTGTCCCGGGAAATCCCCCTTTTTAAAATTCCCTTTTCCCCTGATCCCCCGGGGTCCCTCTTGGGCCAAAAGAGATGTTTTTTTGTGGGCTTTTTCCTCTTCGGGGACCCTACAAAAAGGGTAGTATTTCATGGCAACTTTTCCGTTTGAAATTTAAAAGGGAGGGCCCAAAATTCCCTAATGTGCATTTCTTGTACAAAAAAACTCTTAATTTTGGGCAAAAAGGGTGGGGTTGCCCCCCTATGATCCCCCCACAAGCCCATGGACCAGGTTCCCTTAAAGGAAAAACCCCTTTAAATGACTTTTCCACTTGGGATAATCCCTTCTTTTAAAGGGTTTGCTCAAGATCCAGGATTGAGTCTTATCTGTGACTGGGGAGGAAACCACAGCGAGGGGTTTCCATTTTCCTGGGGGGCCCCCAACGGGAAAAAAAGGGCATTAAACCCGGTTTCCATCACTATCCTTTAAAGGGCCCAAAATGGGGCCGGTTCCTCCAAAGTAAAACAATCTTTGCATAAGACCCAAATTCCCCCCTTGATTATGCTCCTTATACGCCCCCCCCTCTATTAATGGGGAAATTCTAAACCACTTTGGGTTTAGCTTAAATTTTTAAATGCAACAAAAAAAAAAAACTTTTTTCCCCAAATACATTGCAAACTGATTTGGTTTTATTTTTGAGTCCCAAATTTTTTTAAAAACCTAAAAACCTTTTTTTTCCCCCCCTTTTTGGGAGGAAAATGGGGGTACTCTTAAACCCCAAAAAAAAACGGTAGGTGCGTTTTGGGGGCCGGGGGCCTCTTAAAGTAAAAAAATTTGGGTACTTGAAAACCCCTTTCCCCTCCAAAAATCCCCAAAATGGCTTAAAAACCCCCCTCTGAAGTGCACCCACGGAGCCTGCAATGACATGAGCACCCTTTCGGGCCCCTTTCCAACCCCCCCCAGCCCCAAAAGGGCCCCGGCCTTCAAGCAACAAAATTGTTTTTGCTAAGTACCGTTTTTTGGGGACTAAAAGAGCACTTTTTTTCCCCCGTTTTTAAATAAAAAAAATACGGTAGGTGCTTTTAGGGCCGGTCCCGTTTTTAAAGTTCAAAAAAAACCGGTGTTTTTTCCCTCCAAATTGTTTAAAAACTTTATAAATTAAAAAAATTTGGGAAACCTCTTTGGTCAGATAGACAAATACAATTAAAAAACCAACAAAAATTTTTTACAATATTAATTAAAAAAACAAACAATTATAAACTTAGCTTTTAATAAAATTTTTTCACCTAAACAAAATAGCCTTTTCCCAAGCGTTCTTTTAAAATACATATGCCATTAGTAGGTTTAAAAAAAAAAAACAAAGAAAAAGAAAGCAAGAGAATTTTTAAATTTTTTTTTCTTTAAACCCCTACACTTAAACTTCCAAATAAAGCGGGGGATCCCCCCGAAAAGGGCGGTCCAACTAAATTTTTAAATGGTTTTTACCGAAAAAAAAAACCCCCCTTTTGGTTTTCCCTTGGTGTATTTTAAAATAGAGGGGAAAAAATTTTTCCCTGGTAATCCCAATTTTCTTTTGGGGGAAAATCCCCAACCCCCAAAAATTGCATGGGAAAAAACAATTTCCCCAAATGGAAAACTTTTTTAATTTTATTAAAAAAGGATCCAAAATTTAAACCCCTTTTAGGGGAAGGCACCAAAAAATTTCCGGGCAAAATTCCCCCAACTTTCTAAACTTGTTAAAAACCCAGTAAAAAACCCCTTTTCCCAATGTTTATTTTGGGTTTAAGGGGGGGGTAAAAAATGCCCCCGCGGGAAAGGGCAAAAAAATTAAGTTTCTATTTATGTTAATGTTTTAAAAGGGGAAAAATTATTAATCCTTTTTTTCTTAAATAAATAAAATTCCCCTTGCAATTTTTGGGAAAGGGTATCCAATTTTTTATTTTTTTGCCCCCGGGGGGTCCGTTAAATTCAAAAAGGTTTTCCCTTCCCCGCCCAGAAGCCCACTTTCTGGGGGGGTTTCCTGGTTTATAAAAAAAACCAAAGGGTAATCGCCCCATAATGTCCCCGCCCAACCTCACCTTAAATGGAACCCTAGACCCCCCTTCCTCCTCCCATTATTTTCCCGTTTTTCCGGGGCTTTAGGGGGGGGCCTGGAATTTTTTCCGCCAATGGGTGTAAGGGGTTTTGTTTTTAAAAATTTGGTTCCCCTCCCCGGGTGAACGAATTTTGGAAAACATTGCCTCGGGGTTTGATTAAACTTTTGGATTTCGGGGAAAATGTATTTTCGGGAATTTCCCAAAAAAAAAAATTTTTTAGAAAGGGGCCCTTAAACCCGGACCCACCGAAAAGGGTAGCCGGGGGGGTTTGTAAAAACCACCCTTTGCCTAACAAAAGTTTACCAGAAACTTGCCCCCTTCCACCCGGGCCGGGAGTTTTAAAAAATTTTAGGCCACCCCGTTCTAACGGGAAAATACAAATAAGCTTTAGCCCCCCAAAACCTTCACAAATTCCCTAAGGGGTTAAAAAAAAAAAAACCCCGTGGCCTGCGGAAATTTGGGGCCCGGGAAGCTTTAAAAAACCAAATCAAACCAAAAAAAGGAAGGGTTGGGGCCTAAGTTTTTTGGACCCCACCCCTTTTTAAAAAGGAAGGGGGACCCAACTAAAATAACCCCAAAATTTTTAAAAGGGAAATATTAAGTTAGTTTCCAAACCCGGGGTTTTGGGGCCTTTGGCAAAAACTCCTTTAAGGGTAAACGGGGGGAAATTTTAAATTTAGGAATTTTCCCGGGCCCCCAAAACATAAACCTTTTTATTGGGGGAGCCTAAGGGTTGTTAGAAACCCGCCCACGCCTAAAGAAAGTAAACCTTAAAGCTTAAACTGCCCTTTTAACCCAAACGGGGGTTTAAACCCAAGTTGGCGATTTTTTTCCCAATAATAACCCCAAAGCCGGGGAAAGGCTAAATTTTTCCCAATTGACACCCCTTGGGGGTTTAATTTGGGCCCAAATAAGCCCCGGCACCCGAAAAAAAGGGGGAGCCCCTTAACCCCCTTTTAACAGCAAACCTGAAAACAGGAAGTGGGGTTTCGAAGCTGCAGGCCCTCCCCCCGGGGGGTTTCCTAACTATGGGGGGGACCTGAACCCCAACAAAACCCCCCACGGGGCCTGACAGGAATTTATAAAGCGGTTTTTATTAAAAGTCTTTTCCTAATCTGTTGGTTTTCCGAGGAAAAAAGTTTTTCATGTCAATGTCAAAGAGCTGCAATGTCAGACACTGCTGTAGAACCGCCCACAGCCTGAAAAGTAAGTGTGAGCCTGAAGGTGTAAAGAACACTCAAAGCCTGAACAGGAAGTGTGAGCCAGAAACTGTAGAACCACCCGCAGCCTGAACAGGAAGCTTGGGGCCGAAACGTAAAGCACTCACAGCCTGGACCGGAAGTGGGAGCCAGAAGCTGTAGCACCACCCACAGCCTTCACGGGAAGTCGGAGCCTGAAGGTGTAAAAAAAAAAAAAAACCGAAGCCGAAAGAAAGTGTAGCCAAAGCGAAAAAAACCACTCACAGCCAAAAAACAGGAAGTGGGAGCCGAAGCTGTAGACCCACCCACAGCCTGAACAAAGGGGGGAGGTGAACTTTAAAAACCGCTCACAGCCTAACGGGAATGGAAGCCAAAAGCTTTAAACGCCCAAGCCTAACGGGAAAGTGGAACCTGAAGCTGAGAACTCCCAAGCCTGAACGAGGTGGAACGAAGCTGCAGAACTACCCACTGCCTAACACAAGCGAAGCTGTGAATCCCCACACCTTAATGTAATGGGAGCCTGAAGATATAGAACCCGACAGCCGAACGGAAGGGGGGAGCCTAAAACTGTAGAACCCGCACAGCCTGAACAGAAGGGGAACTAATTTTGAAAGAACCGCCCACACCCTGAACGGGGTACAGGAAGCTGAAGCGAAACTCCCATACCTAAACGGGAATCGGGTATAAGACGGGCCGTAAAGTCTTATAGAAAACCCGTTTAACTTTGAATTTTCTGCATTGTACAAGTCCCTTTAATGCCCCAGTCGGTCTTTGTATTGCAAACCTCAATATTGCATTACCCTGGACAGATGGCGGCAGCGACTGTGTACATTGTTATTAAGGATTTATTATCAGTTTTGTCTCTCTTAGATCAATATTATTCTGACACGTTTAATTGCAGAACTATTTTCTAATTGATCTGAGAGGCGGCACATGAATCATGTCGCCCTAGTACCAACTCACATGCAATTTAATATTAAAACGTAAGGAATTTCAAATGATGAAGGAGAAAATAAAGCAAAACCTTATAGGAATTTATTACTGTCTGCACGAATCATCACGTGGAGAAGCAGGGACATGAATCAGAGAGGAAAAACCTAACACCATATGTACAGTATATAGAACGACCAGGAGCAGCCTAGGCGTAATATGGGTCCCCACAAGAAGAACGACTAACAAATTCTCAGAAAGAGTGCTACCCTAAGTAATAGCCAGAACAACTGATAGAGAGAAAATATAGGAGGCAGTATTATAGTAGTTTATATAATTCTTGTACATACTAGCAGTATTATAGCGTTATTTCCTTCTACATAGGCAGTAAATTATAGTACTTCCCTATTCTTGTACCTAGAACAAAAACTAATCCCTTTTTCAAACTTAATACGAAAGAGCCATGGAAACTAGCTCAGGACAACGCTGCAGAATAGAAAGAGACAAGACACTAGGCAGCTCGCCACATTTGAAAGTGTCTTTTTAAATTGTCACAAAGAAACATAAAATAGAATAAAATGTAGATTTTAATGTTTCTTTGGGACAGTTAACAAAGACACTTAAAAGGCCGAGCTTTGCTAGTTGTCTATGTCCTTTCAATATCTGCAGCGCTGGTCCAAGCCTAGTTTCTCCCTGCTCTTCCGTAATAAGTTATGAAAAGGGGATTATTTTTGTTCTAATTATTTTCTCCGAGACCACCAAGAATCTCTGCTGAGGTTACCGATGCTAGTTCTGTCCTGGAAGCGACTCGACACTGATCCCCGGGACGTTATTAATTATCTCCTGCGATTATATGATATTGTGGCCATCTTATTGCACAACTTCAAGAGTAATTAAGGCTAAGTTACTGTATTATTCAGTTGCTTTTAAATGTTTACCCTGCCACGAGGTGCCCTTCTCTCCGCCTTTTATGTTTGATCTGCAGTACCTGTGTTACATCTTCTCTTGTAACATAGAGGCAGTATTATAAGCTATTACTATTCTTCGTACATAGTGGGCAGTATTATAGTAGTATATATTCTTGTACGATGGGCAACCTGTAATTATAGTAGACTACTATACTTCTTGTAACATATGAAAAAGTCATTATAGTATTCATATAATTTCGTATTTGTACAATAGGATCAGTGTTATTACTACTGTATCATTCCTTGTACATGTGAGGATTAAAGTATTTATACGTAGTTACTTATCCTTGTACATAGGGCAGTATTTTATAGTAGTTATATTCTGTTGTACATAGGACGAGTATTATAGTAAAAGTTATAATTCTTGTACAAAGAAGGCAGTATTATAGTAGTTATATTCTTGTTACATAGAGCAGTTATTATAGTAGTATATAGTTTGTGATCATAGGGGGCAGTATTATAGTAGTTATATTCTTAACAAAGGTGCAGCAATATAGTAATTTTATATTCTTTTACAATAGGGCAGCATTATAGTAGTTATCTTATTGTAACATATGAGACCTATTATAGTTATTATAAATTTCTTATACCATAAGGGCAGTTTTATAGTAGTTATATTCTTGTACATAGTAGGCAGTATTTATAGTAGTTTATATTCTTGTACATTAGGGGCAGTATTATTAGTAGTTTATAATTCTTATACATAGTGGCAGTAATTATCGTAGTTATATCCTTGTACATAGGAGCAGTTATTATAGTATGATAAGTCCCGTGTTCATAGGGCATTATTATAGTAGAAATATTCTTGTACATAGGGGCAGTATTATAGTAGTTTATATCTTTGTACAAATGAACAGATATAGTATTATAATCTTGTACAAGGGGGGAGAAGTCTAATAGAAGTTATATTCTTTTATATAGGCGGCAGTGGTACTCATATAAGTAGTTTATTCTTGAACAAAGGGAAGCAGTATTATAAAGTCATATTCTTGGTACAAGGGTGAGTATTATACTAATTATATTCTTTTTACATAAGGGCAGTCATTAAATTAGTAGTATATCTTGTCAATAGGGCAAATTTAGTAGTTTTATATTCTTGTCATAGGGGCAAAGTAATATATAGTATAATTCTTGTACATATGGGGCTGTATTATAGCAAGTTATATTCTTATACATAGGGCAGAATTATAATAGTTATAGTCGTGATCATCAGGGGGCAGTATTATAGTAGTTTCATATTCTTGTACATAGAGCAGTATTATAGTATTTATATTCTTGCTACATAGAGGACAGTAATATAGTAATTATATTCTTGGTCCAAAGATTTTAAAAGTTACTTTAAATTATGTTTGCAGTAGTATATATTCTTGTACCTAGGGAGCACATCTGAAGTGCAGTAAATATACCTAACAAAATTATTATAGCAGCTTTGCTGAAAACAGTATATTATTATCCACTATACAATATTATTATACATAATACATATAATTTATATATAATGTATAATAATATACTGCTTTCAGCAAAGCTGCTTAATAATTTCGTCTGGAATATTTACCCCGCAATATTCACGATAACGTAATTATGCCATTGTTACCCCACCAGCCATAACTTCGCGAATGAACTTACAAATTGTTTTCTGATGCATTTACCTTACACTTACGCATACTTTTAACTATAGATAAATTTCCGAATAGGGCTCAAGTCCACCTCAGCAGCTTAAATAGAGCTTCAATTTATAGAAGAATTAAAACCTACCCATTAATTACTGAGATAAATTGGTTTCAGGAAAGACTAACGACATCACGGAGGTGCGACAGCCACTCCTCACGCTAGCTCCACACGAGACTCGCAATGGATATTTTCATGAAAAACTATTGATAGGTTATGCGATGCTGACTATATCCTAACGCCACCAACATCTTCTTCAAGAATGGTTCTGGGGGGGGGGGGGGGGGTTTTGAGGTAATTAGTAATGAGATGCAGAAGACGTTGCATCAGGTTAATGTTCCTGCCCCCCAATTGTTCTGCGTTTCACCCCGGCCGTGGACTGTGCAGCGTGCCGCGCCGCCGCCATCTCGCTCCTACAATGACTTTCACTATCTTGTAATAAATGTGACAGCCTTGCTGGAAATAGCGGTGATAAATGGTCAATGAAGAAGCATTTAGAGAAATGAATTCTTCTCAGTGAGATCAGCCGCCGCCGCCGCCTATTTCTGCCGAACCCATTTACATTGATGTGGGCAGAAATAACAACTGAGACTTCCAATGACTCATAGGGATGGGACAAGCCAACTCTTCTCGCGAATCACACTTCACTCCTACAAAGTACGCCGCCCTCTAATATCATGGAAATATTCTATCCCGTCGACATCGCGGTCCCGCAACTGAATAAAAGCATCCAGGTACAAAATTAGAATAATCTTGCAAACGTCAACGTCTGTATAGCGAATCATCTTATATGAGATACTAAAAGAGACAATACTGTTAATAAATAAATATAAATTTTTTAGAACAATCTTCTTATTTCGCAAGATGATACTGTCGAAGACCGAATTGCGAGGTAACTGAACTGAAGTCATGTATAAGAAAGAGATTTGAAGTTTGAGATCCTGGCATCCAGTAAGCTACAGACTTCACACCAAATCTCTGCTTGGAAACTGTCTTGTTCTAACCTAATACACTGGCACACGGGGCCATATGAAACCCAGGCACGTTATGAAGGCTACACCAGCCACTGCACTCCTCGCTCCTGTATCCACATTTAGAACGTGGATAGAGTTGTACAGCGCTAGTCCCCTGTTATGAGCGGGATAAAGGACTGTAGGTTATTAGTATTCTTAATAGGCGTTGTCTCACTCACAGGGATTGCTGCTTTTTTATGTTAAAGATCTGAAAAAACAAATCACTTTGTCAATATTTCTTAAACCAGTGTCCTACCTATTCCTAGATAATCCCCCTCTTGCATAGAGCTGCATCACTCCCTCAAGGTTCACTTTACTTACAGACCTTTTGATCTTTCCTGATAGGCTGCCAGCACTGGTTGCTATAGCCTACAACCTTCCGGTCTCTCCTGATTGGCTGCAACTGGTTGCTATAGCTACAAACCTGTTCAGCAGTCTACTCCTGATAGGCTGCCAGCACTGGCTGCTATAGCTACATGACCTGTTTTTGATCTATCCCTTATAGCTGCCAGCACTGGTTGCTATAGCTAACAGACCTGTTCACTCTCTCCTGATAGGAAGCCAGCACTGTTGCTATAGCTACAGACCTTCATCTCTCCTGATAGGCGCCAGCACTGTTTCTATACTACAGACCTGTTTTGATCTAACTGATAGGCATGCCGCACTGTTGCTATACGTCTTCAGACCTGTCCTACCTCTGCCCTGAAAGGTCTGCAGCACTGGTTGCTAAAGCTACAGACCCTGTTCGATCTACTCCCTGATACGCTGCCAGCACTGTTGCTATAGCTACAGACCCAAAGCCTTTCTACAATGCAGCCATAGTGGAAGGTCAGTAAACACGCCCTGGAATTCAAAATGTACACCAAGAAACAAGGGGCTCTAGAAGAACCATCCATAATGACTTCAGAAGTAGTGAAGACCACTACCTTTTAACTGTGATTGTTATGTAAGATCGGAGAATATGTATATTTATTACATGGTAACTCCAGCACAAAAGTTTTTTTTTTTTTGCTTAGTTTTTGGATCGTGCAGGAAGAAGTTTTTACATTTGTTTTGCTGTCTTCCCTTGTTAAGAAGATTTTCACCTTAATTTTCCCCCTCATGTGCTGGCTGTGGCAATGGCCTTGGCACTTGTCGCTCCACAGCTACTATCTGCTGTGGAACATGGAACTACAGTGCCAGCATGTCCATAAGCCTCCGTTTGTAACTAGGGGAAAAGATGTAAGTCGGAAACGGTGTAAGTCTAGGACTAGCTTGGTATAAAAGCGTAGCAAGCAAGGAGCATTTGGCCTTGTGTCCGCCAATACGGCCAGTCGAGGGTTAGAGAAAGATCTCGAATGCCTACGAAGGCCACTATTAAGGCTAAGTTCCACCACGTCTGATTTTGACATGGTTTTAGAACATGTCTCAGAGTTAACAGCTTTGGTCCTGACATGTGCATAATCAACCCAAGAACAAAAGCAAAAGACCTTGTTAAGATGCGGGTGGAAAGCTGTAAGATTGTGTCATTATATCCACAGTGAAACAAGTACTGTAGTCATCATGGCGAATAGGCCGATCTTCCGAAAGAAGCCATTACTCCTAAAAGAACCATAGATAAAGCCAGATGAAGGTTTTGCAAATGCCAGCAGTAACAAAATAGACCTACATTTCTGGGACATGTCCTGTGGTCTAATGAAACCTAAAAAATTGAACTGTTGTGGCCAATAATGACCATTGTTACATGTGGAGGAAAAAGGAGAAGCTTGGAAGCCGAAAAGCACCATTCCCAACTGATGAAAACACGGGGGAGGGCAGGCTCATTTGTGGGGTTGTTTTGCTGCACGGAGGGACTTGCGTAGCCACTTCACAAAATAGATAGCATCATGAGGAAAGAAGATATGATGGACAATACACTGAAGCAACACCTCAAGACATCAGACCAGGAAGTTACAAGCTTTGGTGACGAATGAGTCTTCTACCAATGCGACAATGAACCCAAACCCTCCACCTGCACAAAACGGTTTACAGAGAGTGCTGTATAACGGAGAACCAAAACGTCAACCTGTTCTCTAAGGAAGCGCACCTTACAAGCATCTGATACTCATCCTTCAATTGAAATTTTATCTATGGGCAGAGCAGAAAAAGGCAGGAGCAGAGCAAGATGACCTCCAACATGGCCCCAGTGACACATTCTGTTTCAGGAGGAAAGGGGCAAAATTCCATAAACACTATGTGAGCAAAGCTTGTGGAAGAGCACAGAACAGTTCTCGCCCCAAGTCGCTATAGACAGTTTAAGGCAAAGCCGCAAATACATTAATGAAATGGAAGAAACTCTGACTCTTGCAGAAAGTATAAATAAAATCTTAAAAAATTCTCCCTCACGTCATATATTCCTGCATTTGGCAATAGAAATTAATTTTGGTTCCTAATTCGACCATCTAAAACGGGAAGGTTTATTCTATTTCACTGTCAATAGAGAGAAAACCTAGCAGATGGGGCCTTTTATATAGAGGGGGGGAGGGAACCCTGCAGATGGGCTTATATTCTAGAGGGAAGGGAGAAACCTAAGATGGGGCTTTATATAGAGGAGGAGGAGAAACCTCAGATGGGCTTTATATAGAGGGGAGGGAAAACCCTGCAGATGGGGCTTCTATATAAGAGGGGAGGGAAGAACCTAAGATGGGGCTGTTATAGTAGAGGGGAGTGAGAAACCCTGGCAGATGGGGCTTTATATAGAGGGGAGGAGAAACCTCAGATGGGGGCTTTATATAGAGGGGAGGAGAAACCGGCAGATGGGGCTTTAATAGAGGGGAAGGAGACACCTGCAGATGGGCTTTAATTATTCGAGGGAGGAGAAACCTGCAGATGGGGCTTTTTATATAGTGGATGGAAACTTCTGGTTTCAACTGTATGTATCCATCTCATATTTTTTTTCTTTCTTTCTGTTCCATATTTTTTATCTATTGACTCTATATCTATATTTTTATCTATCTATCTAGTTAGTATTGTTAGTATATATATTTATATACTCTAAACCACCTACCCAAGCTTTATTATAAATCTGTTTATGCTATATATATATATATATATATATATATATATATATATATACACTTATAGCCTTGCAGGGAACCTCTATTACACATATAGTACTTCAGAGCACGTCTTCCTTACAGTAAACAGTAATCACCAGAATTTGCCTCCATTGCCCGTGAGGATAATTTGTTTCCGGCCCCCGCTGAGTGTTGCATTGTTGCAGGGCAGATACGCTCTTATCTTCCAGGGGAATCACTGGGGTTGCAGGCGCCATTCACGGCGCAGTGGACATTAATCGGAAAGTTCCCCCTGTGAATGGCGCTGACCCAGCGTTTGTTACACCAGTCAGCCGGGCAATCTATTCATCTGCCGGTAATGGGAAACTGGAATTAGAAACATGGCAGCAACAATCCGCTGTGATGGAGCTTTGTAAATAGCGTCTGCAGCCCGGGAAGCGCTGACACAATGAATCTTCCGCTTTATGATATAATTGGAGGTCAGACTGGGCTGTGCATTCACTTTATGTGTCAGGAAGACAAGCTCGGGAACGTCAGGAAATGGATTCTGATAAGTCACCATATAATTCTACATTTACTCGGCAACACAGAACACGGAGTTCAGGAAATAAAGCAATATCAGCAGTTTATCTGTCAGAGTAAAGCAGCCGGACACTTCCTTTATCTCTATGGTTTATCTATCCTCACGCGCACCGCGCTGGAGGAAGCGCTGGAGCAGATCCTCAGCCTCCTGGATTCTTTATGGAGAGCTCTGCAGTTCTAAAAACTTCATCTACTATTGCAGGTCATCAGAGGTGCACCTAAAAGGAGTATCCTAGCTGTTGCATATTGTAGTCGGTGTCCCCTCAATTTCTGGGCCTCATAATGGAGGCTATAGCTATAATTATACTCACGTGTCCAAGGTTTAAGGAGTTGTCCAGCGGATGAGAAAAAATATTTACTTTCCTGTTGCTCCACGGGATCTTCTCCTCTTCACTTCCGGGTTCTTACCCAACACAGAGGAGAGACTTGTGCTCTATGCACTTGATTGAGCTCTATGCATTTGGTTAAGCTCTATGCATTTGGTTGAGCTCTATGCATTTGGTTGAGCTCTATGCATTTGGTTGAGCTCTATGCATTTGGTTGGGCTCTATGCGCTTAGCGGGGCTCTATGCGCTTAGCGGGGCTCTATGCACTTAGCGGGGCTCTATGCACTTAGCGGGGCTCTATGCACTTACAATAACGTGCTTTGGTCCGACATGTGCATATCAACCCAAGACCAAAAGAATTTGTGAAGATGCTGGCGGAGGCTGGTAAGATTGTGTCATTATCCACAGTGAAAAGAGTACTGTATGAACATGGGCTGAAAGGCCGCTCTGCCGGGAAGAAGCCATTACTCCAAAAGAAACATAGAAAAGCCAGATTCATGTTTGCAAATGCACAGGAACAAAGACCTACATTTTTGGAGACATGTCCTGTGGTCCAACGAAACTAAATTGAACCGTTTGGTCATAATGACCATTGTTATGTTTGGAGGAAAAAGGGAGAAGCTTGGAAGCCTAAGAACACCATCCCAACTGTGAAACACGGGGGTGGCAGGATCATGTTGTGGGGTTGCTTTGCTTCAGGAGGGACTGGTGCACTTAAAAAAATAGATGGCAAAATATGCTCACGTGTCTAAGGTTTAAGGAGTTGTCCAGTGGAGGAGAAAAAATATTTACTTTCCTGTTGCTCCACGGGATCTGCTCCTCTTCACTTCCGGGTTCTTACCCAACACAGAGGAGAGACTTGTGCTCTATGCACTTACAACAGAGTGCTAGCCTCTCCTGTGTGTCGGGATGAGAATCCAGAAGTGAAGAGGAGCAGATCCTGGGGAGCAGCAGGAAAGTAAATATTATTCTTTTTTTCCACAGTCTGGCCCCATTCAAGATTAATGTTCCTTCGCTGGACAACTCCTTTAACTATGGACATATGGGCATAAGTATAGTCATAGTCACCTTTATGGGGCCCAAAAATTGAAGGGATCCACTTAGTGGCAAGAATATTGCACATTTTAATATAGAATAACAAGTTGGTGGCTGTCTGCTGTACAAGCGGGTTATCTGGTGTATGGTGCCATTACTTATACCATTATTATGGATACTTAAAAGGGTGCTTGAACTATGCCGTTTCGAATGGCCTGCTCTTTCCAGCTAGCTTGTGGCTCCCACTTCCTGTTCGGGATGTGGGCGGTTCTACAGCTTCAGGCTCCCACTTCCTGTTCAGGCTGTGGGTGGATCTACAGCTTCAGGCTCCCAATTCCTGTTCAGACTGTGGGAGATTCTACAGCTTCAGACTCCCACTTCCTGTTCAGGCTGTTGTAGGTTCTACAGCTTCAGTAACCTACTTACTGTTCAGGCTGTGGGCGGTTCTACAGCTTCAGGCTCCTGCTTCCTTTTCTGGTTGTGGGAGATTCTACAGCATGAGGCTCTCACTTCCTGCACAGACTGTGGGCCGTTCTACAGCTTCATTCTCCTTCTTCCATTTCTGGTTGTGGGCGGTTCTACAACTTCAGGCTCCCACTTCTTGTTCAGACTGTGGGCAGTTCTACAACTTCAGGCTCCCACTGCCTGTTCAGGCTGTGGGCGGTTCTACAGCTTCAGGCTCCCACTGCCTGTTCAGACTGTGGGCGGTTCTACAGCTTCAGGCTCCCACTTTCTGTTCAGGCTGTCGGTGGTTCTACAACTTCAGGCTCCCACTTTCTGTTCAGGCTGTGGGTTGTTCTACAGCTTCAGGCTCTCACTTCCTGTTCAGTCTGTGAGTGGTTCTACAGCATCATTCTCCCACTTCCCATTCAGGCTGTGGACAGTTCTACAACATCAGGCTCCCACTTCCTGTTCAGGCTGTGGGTGGTTCTTCAGCAGTGACTGACATTTCAGCTCTGCTATTCCTAGCTGGGCCTGTTAGAGGGATATTGGTGATGGGGAGGTCTAAACAGTAGGGCACAATCTTAGACAGCTCTAAAGGGTTAAAGTGTGTCAGTAAAAGAGATAAGCCAACTCCTATGCTGCTGATAAAACACAGCGGGAAGTGTTGTCACCATC
This sequence comes from Phyllomedusa bahiana, assembly GCA_025379985.1. Lineage (NCBI taxonomy): Eukaryota > Metazoa > Chordata > Amphibia > Anura > Hylidae > Phyllomedusa > Phyllomedusa bahiana. The sequence continues at coordinate 20,344 of JAODAL010022356.1, read as the reverse complement.
CCGGCCACTGGTAGAGCAGCGAGAAGTGGTGGGTAACCTAGGAAACCTTGACTAAGAACTTCTCTACCTATGAAATACAGCAAGATCAGAACAGAGATGTATATATGACGTTGATAAGTGACATGTCAATTGTTTGCGCCGCTTACACGCCACTGACAATGCCGCCCCTCCTCCCCCGTGCTTTGGAATTACATACTGATCAGTGCGTGCCTCCAAAACACACAGCGTATTAGCCGTGTGAACATAGCCTTTCAGGACTTTTTGCACAACTTGCTGATCTCAATTCTCAACAGGTGTTTGATCCCTGAATCGCCCAATAAATTTAGGGGATCAATTTGAATTGGGATTTATCCAGTCCCCTTCATCCTGCTGTTCACATTGTGACATCATGAGTCTGAGACAACACCTTACAATTGATCAGCAGTACCTCGCCATTGCCAGGCTTCAAGCAGGAGGCTCTCAGACGGAAGTGGCCACTGAGCTTAGAGTGTCACAGAGTCATCAGCAGGTTGTATCAGATACAGAGAGACTGGAAGAGTCACAGAAAGGCAAAGAAGTGGACGTCCTTTGGTTCCATCACAGACTGATGAGCGCCTCATTGTAACTAATGCCCTGCGGAGGCGGATGATGATGATGCCGCACAACTCCAGGCAGGTTTAAGGGAGGTGAGAGGCCCCAAGTGTCACATCAGACCCTGTAGTGCTTTATCAGACCATGCTTTGATCCCAATGTTTTTTTTTTGGTGTGTACTCTGTCGATTGTATGTGCATATACGATGATTATATAAGTTTTTAATACCTTTTGAAATAAAGAATACCATTTTATACCAAGCCGCACGCAGCAGACGGTCTCTGAATGCTGGACATTGACTCCATGAAACTTGCTGTTACCGGTTGGAGTTAACGGAGGGTCCGAGCATTCCCATTACACAAGGACACTCGAAAAGAACACGGGGGGAGCTGAAATATATTCTGTGAATAAGTCTAAATAAGGAAAATCATTCTATGTGTAGTTTTCAATTAGATAGGAATGCCGAAATAAAAAAAATATAAAAAAAAATGTTTTCCAAGAATATTTGTTTAAAAAAAAAAAGTACTCCTTTCTGATGAGACACCTAAAAATTCTGACCCTAATCCTAAACTTAATTGGTGCTTAGGGTCAATTTGTTCTGGCAATTTTTGCAAAATGTCATTTTGGTCTACACAAATTGAATTGCTTAGAATCTGACATTGATCTGAAGCTGAAACACAAATAATACTATTCCAGAGCAGAGAGAAGGACGGACCTGAGATTTTTCTGATTCTCCTTTAAGGCTGCTACAAGGTACTAGGTTTAGTGGGGGCGCATCCTGTCCTCCGGTCTTCTGGGACTCAATGCATCGCTGCATCTGTCTGATGATTCCTGATTTCGATAAGGATTCCACCGGGATTCTGCAAAACACATGAGCAATCATCAATGGTCAGAAGACAATGGAAAAACCTTCAGATAGGGGCTGTGATATATAGGGTTATATGATAGAGGAGCTGGAGCTCTGTGTTTATATAGGTTATATGATTGAGGAGCTTGAGTCTGTGATATATGGGGTTATATGATAGATGGAGCTGAGCTATGTGATTTAGATAGGTTATATTGATGAGGGAAGAGAGCTGAGCTTTGTGATATATAGTTTTTTATGATAGAGGAGAGAAGAGGAGCTCTGTGATTTTTAGGGTTATATGATAGTGTTAGAGAAGCTGAGCTCTGTGATATATAGGGGTTATATGATAGAGGAGCTGAGCTTTGTGGGTATTATAGGGTTAATGTAGAGGAGCTGAGCTTTGTGATATATAGGGTTTTAGGATTTTAGAGAGCTGAGCTTGTGATTTTATATGGTTATATGATAGGGGAGTGAAGCTGTAAGCTCTGTGGTTTATAGTGTTATATGATAGAGGAGAGAAAGCTGCGCTCTGTGATATATTAGGGTTATAAGATAGAGGAGAGTAAGCGAGTCTGTGATATTAGGGTTATATGATAGAGGAGAGGAGCTGGCTCTGTGATATATAGGTTAGTATGATAGAGGATGAGGAGCTGAGCTCTGTGATATATAGGTTTATATGATAGAGGGAGAGAAGCTGGAGCTCTGTGGTATATAGGGTTATTTGATAGAGGAGCTGAGCTCTGTGATATATAGAGGGGTACTATGATAGAGGAGAGAGGGAGCTCTGTAATTATATAGAGTTATATGTAGAGGTGGAGGAGTGAGCTCAGTGATTTATACGGTTATAGAAAGAGGGAGAGACTGGCTCTGTGATATTAGAGTTATATGATAGAGGGAGAGGAGCCTGAGCTCTGTGATATATAGGGTTATATGATAGAGGACAGAGGGAGCTGAGCTTGTGATATATAGGGTTATATGATAGAGGAGAGGAGCGTGAGCTCTGTGATATATAGGGTTTTATGATAGATGGGAGAAGCTGATATCTGTGATATATAGGGTTATATGATAGAGGTAGAGAAGCTGAGCTCGTGATATATAGGTTTATATGATTAGAGGAGCGAAGCTTTGTGTTATATAGGGTTATATGATAGAGGAGCTGCGCTCTGTGATTTAGATGGTTATATGATAGGGAGTGATAGCTGAGCTCTTTGGTTAATATTTAATTAGGGTTATATGATAAGAGGAGAGAAGCTGAGCTCTGGTATATAGGGTTATATGATTTGTGGAGAGAAGTGGAGCTCTGTGATATATAGGGTTTTTTGTTAGAGGAGAGAGCTGAGCTCTGTTGATATCATAGGGTTATTATGATAGAGGAGCTGAGCTCTGTGATATATCGGGTTATAGTAGAGGAGCTGATCTTGTGAATTAGGGTTATATGCTAAGGAGAGAAGCTGAGCTCTGTGCTATATTGGGTTATATGTTAGTGGGAGAGGAGCTGAGCTCTGTGACATATAGGGCTATATGATAGAGGAAGAGGAAAGCTGTGAGCTCTGTGATTATATAGAGTTATATAGATAGAGGGAGAGGAAGCTGAGCTCTGTGATATAAGGGTTATATAATTTGAGGAGAGAAGCCGAGAGTCTGTGATATATAGGGTTATTGATAGAGGAGAAGGGCAGATCTGTGATATATAGGGTTATATGTAGAGGGAGGAGCTGAGCTCTGTGATATATAGGGTTATATGTGAGGATGAGTAGCTGAGCTGTGTGAGATATAGGGTTATATGATAGAGGGCTGAGCTTCTGTGATATATAGGGTTATATGATAGAGGAAGATAGCCTGAGCCTGTGATAATGGGTTAATATGATAGAGGAAGGAGCTGTAGCTCTGTGATATATAGGGTTATATGAAGTGGAGAGAAGCTGAGTGTGTGATATATAGGGTTATATGATAGAGGAAGAAGCCGAGCTCTGTGATGATAGGGTATATGTTGAGGAAGAGTAGCGAGACTCTGTCATATGTAGGGTTATATGATAGAGGAGAAGAAGCGAGCTCTGTCATATGTAGGGTTATAGTTAGAGGAGAGAAGCCGGAGCTCTGTGATATATAGGGTTATATGATAGAGGAGAGGAGCTGAGCTTCTGATATATAGGGTTATGGTGACTAGAGGAGGATGAGCTTGAGCCTCTTGTGATATATAGGGTTAAATGATAGAGGAGGAGAAGCTGAGCTTCTGTGATATATAGGGGTTTTATGATAGAGGGAGAGGAGCTGAGCTCTGTGATATATAGGTTATATGATAGAAACAGGAGGAGATGAGCTCTGTGTATATAGGGTTTTTTATATGATGGAGGAGAGGAGCTGAGTTCTGTGATTTTAGGGTTTATATGATAGAGGAGAGGAGCTGAGCTCTGTGATATATAGGGTTCTATGATAGAGGAATGGTGTGAGCTCTATGATATATAGGGTTATGTGATAGAGGAGATGAGCTGAGCTCTTGATATATAGGGTTATGTGATGGGAGTGAGCTGAGCTCTGTGATATATAGGGTTAAAATGATAGAGGAGAGAAGCTGAGCTCTGTTGATATATAGGGTTATATGATAGAGGAGAGGAGCTGAGGACTTCTGTGTATATTTAGGGTATTGATAGAGGAGAGGGAGCTGAGCTTCTGTGATTTTTTATTGTTATATGATAAGAGGAGAGAGCTGAGCTCTGTGATAATAGGGGTTATATGACTAGAGGAGAGGGAGATGAGCTCTGTGATATATAGGTTTATATGATAGAGGGGAGAGAGCCTGAGCTCTGTCATATATAGGGTTATATGATAGAGGGAGAGAAGCTGAGCTATGGATTTACTAGGTTATATGATTGAGGAGAGAAGCTGAGCTCTGTGATATATAGTATATGGTTACATGATAGAGGAGAGAAGTTGTGGGTTTTTTGGTCATTTTATATCCCCAAAAAATTGGAATAAAAAGTGATCAAAAAGTCGCCTCTATCCCAAAATGGTACCAATGATAACTACAGTTCAGCCCACACTTTTTGCTTAAATTTATTTTTTTCCTCCTCTAAAACCAAGGTGCGTCTTAAAGTTCAAAAAAGAAGGTAATTGGTTTTTTTTTTTTTTTTTTTTTTTAAAAAGGAGAAAAATTATAAAAAATAAAAATAATAAAAGTAGGTGAAAGGTAAAAAACTTGAAGAAGCTTAGAAAAATAAATAAAATAAATATTTAACAATTTTTTTCTATTAATTATTATTATTGTGCATTCATTACACATTAACAAAAAAATAAATAAATAAATAAACCTACACCTATTAGGGATCCTCATGACCATAATAACCTGTCAAATTAATTCAACTGGTTATTTAGTGTGAAATGTGAATGATGTAAAAAAAGAAAAGAAAATGCAGAAAACTTTTTGAAATGTTGACGTTGTAATTTTTTTTTAATTAAAAATTATGAAGTAATTTATATGTAAACTCGAACTACGCCGCCCAAAAATCACAACTTCTCCCGCATAAAGGCAAACAGCTGCGTCACCGACAAAACCCAAAACGTTATGTTGAAACAACGCAGGGAGGCAAAGACTGAAAAATTGAGCTGCATCATTAAAGAGGTTTTCTCACCATGCGGTTGCACAGAGCCACAGGCAGCTTTAGACTCACACTTCCTAGTCAGGCTGTGGGTGGGTCTATAGCAGTACTTGACACATGAGCTGTGCTGTTCCTTGATATTCCTATTACACTGACAATGAGTGCAAAAGATTTATAAAGTGTATTACTCAGGCTGCAGAGCTCTCAAGAGTGTTTACTTAGCTAAATGAGATCCTTTCAAAGTCCTTTACTAGAGATAAGACTCTGCAGGAGGTGACTCACCATGGTTGGAGTGAGTGACTGATGGCTGCTTAGAGCAATTAGAGATAAGAGCAAGGAAGGAGAGGTGAGGGAGAGAGATGGTCTTAACCAGAAAAACTTGTGTGCTCTAAGAGGAGATAAAATCTTCTTTATCTCCTGACCAAAGAAAAATCAACAAAGCAATGTATTTAGAAAAAGTCTTCATTGACCTTTCCCTACATGTTAAAAAGTCAATCGCTGTAGTGAGAAAACCTCTTTAAGTCCTTTCCAGGTCTGGTGCTTAAAGGGGTTGTGTCACTATATTAATTTATCTCACCTCAGTCCTGTTTTTTTGGTTTCACTTTGAATTCAGGGGTGTGTTTACTGGCTTCTACTAGGCTGCAGTAGAAGTCAGGTCTGTAGCTATAGCAACCAGCGCCGGCAGCCTATGAGGAGAGATCAACAGGTATGTAGCTTTAGCAACTAGTGCTGGCTGGCCTATCGGAGAGTTCAGACAGGATCTGTAGCTTATAGCATCTAGTGATGGCAGCCTATCAGGAGAGATTGAACAGATCTGTAGCCTATTGCAATAGTGCTGGTTGGCCTATCAGGAGAGAATTGAACAGGTCTGTCGCTATAGAACACTGCTGGGGACAGCCTTCAAGGAGATTGACAGGTCTGTAGCTATAGCGACCTGAGGAGCTGATGCTGCCCATTACAAGAGGGGATATCTAGGAATAGGTAGGACACTGTTAATAGACACATATAGCAAAGTGACTTGTTTTTGCAAGATCTTTAACATAAAAGCAGCGATCCCTGTAGTGAGACAACTCCTTTAAGGGGTTAATTACATGGATTATAATTACAGGGGTGGGACATTCTATATATATGGGGTCCATACACAGTTCTTGCACAGGGTGCTCCACCGCCTTTATTTGCCCCCTGCCAAAAGCAAGAGAAACCTCCAGGAGTAAAGCACCTCCAGACGAGGACATGGACACGTGCTACATCTATGACCACCATGTCCTTATTCTGCAGATTTGGGCACTTTCATCAATGCAAATGATCAGGGTCGGAAATCAGTGTCCAAATATAAAAACCCAAGTGGATTTAATGGCAGGAACTTACTGCAGTTCTGGATAAACATTCTCCAAATACCACTTAAACGGTCGGCACTTCAAGCTCCTGCGCAGCGACAATCTCTTCTGGATGCTGCAGAGGGAGAGAAAACTCATTAATCCAATGCTAATTCAGCAGAAGACGTCTGGGACCCTCCGAGGACTGCAGAGCAGGTGTGGAAAGCTCCTCACACCCGCACTCATCTCATGGCATTATGGAGGCCAACAAGCTGCTGCAAAACTACAACTCCCAGCATGCCCCAAGAGTCCTACACCCTTACAGACCACTGCTCCAATCACTCCCAAAGCTCCGTTCTCCACTCATACTCAAATCTCCTTCTTAGGTCTCCCCCAAAGCTCTATCTGAGTAGTGGCCTGAGTAAAATCCCATAATGCACTACTCTCTGGCCATAAATCCTGCTGCATTAGGAGTTCAGCTCTGAATGCAAACTTCAAGGTTCTCCAGTTACAGCCAAAGCTCCTTCTTAGGTCTCACCCAGAGCTCTATCTGAGTAGTGGTCTAAGGAAACTCCCATAATGCATTTTTTCTGAGCATAAATCTTGCTGTATTATGAGTTCAGCTCTGAATGCAAACCTCAGGATTCTCCAGTCACACCCAAAGCTTCTTCTCAGGCCTTACCCAAAACTCTGAGTATTGGCTGGAGTAAACTCCTATAATGCATTACTTCCTGGCCATAAGTCCTGCTGCATTATGAGTTCAGCAGTGAATGCAAACCTCAAGATTCTCCAGTTACACCCAAAGCTCTATGTGAGTAATGGTCTGAGGAAACTCCCATAATGCACTAGTTTCTGGGCATAAATCCTGCTGCATTATGAGATCAGCTCTGACTGCAAACGTCAAGGTTCTCCAGTCACACCCAAAGGTCTATCTGAGTATTGGCTGGAGGTAACTCCCATAATGCACTACTTTCTGCCCATGAATCCTGCTGCATTATGAGTTCAGCTCTGACTGCAAACCTCAAGTCCCACCCAAAGCTCCTTCTCAAGTCTTACCCAAAACTCTGAGTATTGGCCTGAGTAAACTCCCATAATGCACTACTCTCTGGCCATAAGTCATGCTGAATTATGAGTTCAGCTCTGACTGCAAACCTCAAGGTTCTCCAGTCACACCTAAAGTTCCTTCATAGGTCTCATCCTGAGCTCTATCTGTGGAGTGGCCTGAGGAAACTCCCATAATGCACTTTTTTCTGGGCATAAATCCTGATGCATTACGAGTTCAGCTCTGAAAGAAAATTCAAGCTTATCAGTTATATCCAAAGCTCATTATTAGGTTCACCCAAACTCTATTGCAGTAATTGGCTGAGGTAACTCCCATAATGCACTACTTTCTGGGCATAAATCCTGCTGCATTATGAGTTCGCTCGAATAACAAACCTCTAGAGGTTCTCCAGTTACAGCCAAAGCTCCTTCTTAGTTCTCACCCAGAGCTCTATCTGAGTAGTGGTCTAAGGAAACTCCCATAATGCACTTTTTCTGAGCATAAATCTTGCTGTATTATGAGTTCAGCTCTGACTGCACACCTCAGGATTCTCCAGTCACACCCAAAGCTTCTTCTCAGGCCTTACCCAAAAAATCTGAGTTGGCTGAGTAAACTCCATAATGCACTATTTTCTGGCCATAGTCCTGCTGCTGTAAAGTTCAGCTGTGATTGCAAACACCTCAAGATTCTCCAGTTACACCCAAAAGCTCTATGTGAGTAATGGTCTGAGGGAAACTCACATAATCACTAGTTTCTGGACATAAATCTGCTGTATTATGAGTTCAGCTCTGAATGCAAACCTCAGGATTCTCCAGTCACACCCAAAGGTCTATCTGAGTAATGGCCTGAGGTAACTCCCATAATGCACTACTTTCTGGGCATAAATCCTGCTGCATTATGAGTTCAGCTCTGACTGCAAACATCAAGTCCCACCCAAAGCTCTTTCTCAGGTCTTACAATACTGTGAGCACTTGGTCTGATAAAACTCATAATGCACTACTTTCTGGCCATAAATCCTGCTGCATTATGAGTTCAGCTCTGAAGGTAAACCTCAAGGTTTCCAGTCCACACCTTAAAGTTCCTTCATAGGTCTCATCCTGAGCTCTATCTGTGGAGTGGCCTGAAGAAACTCCCATAATGCACTTTTTTTCTGGGCATAAATCCTGATGCATTATGAGTTCAGCTCTGAAAGCAAATCTCAAGCTTCTCCAGTTATATCCAAAGCTCCTTCTTAGGTCTCACCCAAAACTCTATCTGAGTACTCCCATAATGCACTACTTTCTGGCCATAAATCCTGCTGCATTATGAGTTCAGCTCTGAAGGTAAACCTCAAGGTTGATGATGCCTGCAGTAGCCCCCTCTTGCTTGTCACCCACGTACATAATTACTTCCATGGTGAATTTCAACAACTTGACTCCAGAAACCTGATGCAGCAGATGCCTGACACTAGGAGGACGTTGCACTAATACTGAATGGAGCGCTTCCTTTGTAGGCTTTAGAGGAGGCAAATGTTGAAAGAGGGTCAAAAATTGATGCATCCTAGTCACCTGCAAGTATGAGTCTATATGTTTTTTTTGTCCATGGTGAATTTTACTGCTTTAATTGACTGACAGAATCCTGAGGCACTGAATGCTTTACCTGCAGCTGCCTGACACTAGTAGGATGTTGCACTGATAGTGACGGTAATGCGGCTCTTATAGACCTTAGTGCAGGTAAAAGTTGAATGTAGGTCAGGAATGAATGATTCCGAGTCACCTGCAAATATCTCTATTAAGAATTGTACTAATTTGATTGACTGATAGAATCCTACTGCACTAAGGGCTTTAGCAGCAGCTGCCTGACACTAGTAGGATGTTGCACTGATGGTAAAGGGAGAGCTGCTTTTGTAGTCTTTAGAGCAGGTGATGTTGAACGTGGGTCAAGAATGACGCCATCCTAGTCACCTGCAAGCATAGGAGTCTGCACATTTTTTGTTCATGGTGAATTTCAGTGATTTGTCTAACAGAATCATGATGCACTGAATGCTTTACCTGCAGCTGCCTGACACTAGTAGGTTGATACACTGATATTGATGGTAGACTTTAAAGTAGGTAAATGTTGAATGTGAGTCAGAAATAAATTCATCAGTGCAGATGAATTCTAGGAATTTGACTGACAAAATCCTGTTGCACTACATGCTTTACCAGCAGCTGCCTGACACTACATGGATGATATGTTGATGATAGAGCTGTTTCAGTAGACTTTAGAGCAAGTATATGAGTCTATAACTTTGTTTGTCTATAGTGAATTGTACTGATTTGACTGACCAAATCCCGATGCACTGAATGCTTTACCAGCAGCTGCCTGACACTAGTAGGATCATACACTGATATTTTAGACTTTAGAGGAGGTAAATGTTGAATGTGAGTCAGGAATAAATGTATCTTAGTGCAGGTGAATTCTAGAAATTTGACTGACAAAATTCTGATGCACTACATGCTTTACCAGCAGCTGTCTGACACTACTTGGGTGATATACTGATGTTAGAGCTGCTTTAGTAGACTTTAGAGCAAGTATATGAGTCTATAACTTTGTCTATAGTTGAATTGTTATTGATTGTTTACCATATCTGATGCACTACATGCTTTACCAGCAGCTGCCTGACACTACATGGATGATATACTGATGATAGAGCTGCTTTAGTAGACTTTAGAGCAAGTATATGAGTCTATAACTTTGTCTATAGTGAATTGTATTGATTTGTCTGACCAAATCCTGATGCACTACATGCTTTACCAGCAGCTGCCTGACACTAGTAGGATGATACACATGATATTGATGGGAGCGCTGCCTCTTGCAGACTTTAAAGGCAAGTAAATAAGGCAAGGAGCAATCACAGCCGCTGAGGTGAAATTAAGTTTGTTTGCTGATTGTTATCAAGATAATTGACTTGTGATGAAAAATATGTGACTCCGTTAAGCATTACACGTTCCTCAGAAGACAGCTTAATTGGTTTAGTATAAAAAGCATATAATATTACTACAGCTAACATGTGGACGGCAGAGGCTCGGAGAGGAGGGCAAAAGCAGATCTGCTTATGGTATGATTTGCCGGAATGTGTTTTAATTTAAAAATATTCTAATCGGTTAAATAAAAAAAAACGGAGGAATGCGGGAGCGGGGTCTCTTGTGCTGTGAAAGAACACATCCGAGGCCTCGTTACCGGCAGACAATTACAGGGAGATGAAGGGTTATTTAGTAAATAGGAGAATATTTACTGGAAATGGAGAAAAATCGAGACCTTCGCCTCATCTAAGGGGAGGACTCCATGGATAGATATCTATGCCCCACCACTAGAGGCAGCTGTAAGGGGGTGAATCTATGGCACGGGGGTCCCTGCGATGGCCTGATTACTGCATCATGACATAATCGAGCTGGGAATAGAAATCCCATAGAAGTGTCTTAGAAAGGGGACAAAACTCTCCTTGAGGAGAAGAACCAATAAATTGGTCGGTGTAAGGATTTACGCGCCCATTCAGACCTCTCTGACTGTTTTGCATAAAGAAAAGGCTTTGGAAAGAGCTGAGGATGCTCCTCCCCAAAGCGCCCTCTATTGGATGTAGTTATCCTCCGTTCACATGTAGTCGCAGGAGCCTAGCAATGTGAATGGGGTTTGAGCCAAACCAGTTAATTTAAACTACAGACAACTGTTTTGGGGGTATTTTCCCCGCAGTGAAGTGGAACCCAAAAAGTTCTGTGGAGTCGACTGTGGCAAAAGTATCATTCAACACAAGGGAGCTGAATTTTTACAGTTTTAATATTTTACTATTTAACCCATTCCTGCCCGGGGGCTGTTTTCCCTCCTTCGAAGGGAAAAATTTTCTTTTTCCTTATTACATGGGGGTTTTTGAACGTTTTTTCGTGTCGGTTATTTTTCAAATTTCTCACCTTTTTCTGTAATACATTAGGCTTTATTTTCATGCAATTTTTACATAAGATTGTATATATATATATATATATATATTTAAAAATTTTAAAATTTTATACAACACACCACACAGGCAGACCTGGGTTATGAACGGGAAGGGGACTGTAGGTTTGCTTTAAGTTGAATTTGTATGTAAGTCGGAACAGTATCTCCTGTTTTGAATAGTGCAGGGAAGGGTTAACGCTCCTTTTACACTTTTTTTCGCTGCATGTTTCAAATTTTTTCCCCCTTTGCTGTGTGGCATGCTGGTTTGTAGTTCCACAACACTAGGGGTGTTTTGGAAAATGGAACTCTAAAGCCAGCAGCCACGCAGCACGTTAAAACTTTTACTAATCACACCCTATGTTTATTACTGTTGTTTGCGCTGAGGCACTTGTAGTTTAGACCAGCTATTTCCAGAAAAAACACCCCCCCGGGCCAGTCTATCCCAGAAAAACAGCCCCCAGACCAGTCTATCCCCAAAAATACAGCCCCCAGACCAGTCTATCCCCAAAAATACAGCCCCCAGACCAGACTATCCCCAAAAATACAGCCCCCAGATCAAACTATCCCCAAAAAAACAGCCCCCCCACCCGACTTTCCCCAAAAATACAGCCCCCAGATCAAACTATCCCCAAAAAAAAACCCCCCAGCCAGTATCCCAAAAACAGCCCCCAGACCGACATCCCCCAAAAAAACAGCCCCCGACCCGTCTATCCCCAAAAATACACCCCCAGCCCGTTTATCCCCCAAAAATACAGCCCCCCAGCCCAGTCTTTCCAAAAAAAAATTTTATAGCCCCCAGCCCGTTTTACCCCAAAAAATTTACGCCCCTTTGGCCCAAAGATTTTCCCAAAAATAAGACCCCAAAACCCGTCTATCCCCTTTTACGGGCCCCCCGGCCCAGTCTTCCCCCAAAATTTAAAAAACCCCCAGATCAGTCCTTATCCCCAAAAATACCCCCCAAGCCCGGGGTATCCCTTTAAAAATAAAGACCCCGACCAAACCCCAAAATCAGACCCTAGCCCAGACTTTCCCCAAAATACGGACCCCGGGACCAGGGGCCCCCAAAAATACAAAAACCGCGACGAGACAAACCCCCCAAAAATTCCCAAGGACCCCCACAACCGGGAACTACCCCCAAAAATAAAAGCCCCCCAGACCAGACAATCCCCAAAAAATTACGGGACCCCTGCCCAGTTTATCCCCAAAAATACAAAACCCCCAGCCCGGGACTTTTCCCAAAAATACAGACCCCGACCAGTCTATCCCCAAAATACAAAACCCCAGACCAGTTATCCCCAAAATCAGCCCCCAGACCGACTACCCCCAAAAAATACAGCCCCCCGGGCCCCAGTTTTTACCCCCAAAAAATACAGCCCCCAAAACCTACTATCCCCAAAATACGGGACCCCGCCAGTCTACCCCCAAAATTTACCCCCCCAAAGCCCGGGGAACTACCCCCCAAAATACAGACCCCCAGACAGACCTACCCCCAAAAATTTACAACCCCCCCAGCCAGACTACCCCAAAAATACACCCCCCAGCCCGTCTATCCCCCAAAATTTACAGGCCCTAGCCCAGTTACCCCCCAAAATAAAAAACCCCCCGCCCGTTTTATCCCCAAAATACAGGCCCCAAAGAAAAGGCTACCCTTCAAAATACGCCCCCAAAAGACCAAAAACCGCCCCCCAAAATACAGCCCTTTGCCCAGCCCTTAACCCCCAAAAAAATACAGCCCCCGACCGAGGGCCCCCCAAAAATACAGGACCCCAGACAGGGGGACTACCCCCAAAAAAACAGACCCCAGACCGGGGACTTTCCCCAAAATACGGGACCCCCAGACCAGTTTTATCCCCAAAATACAGCCCCCCAGACCAGACAAATCCCAAAATACGCCCCAGCCCAGTTTTTTCCCCAAAAAAATTACAGACCCCAGCCCCCGGGACAAAACCCCAAAAAATTACAGCCCCCGGGGGAACCAAAGTCTATCCCCAAAAAAACAGACCCCAGCCGTCTACCCCCCAAAATCACCCCCAGACCAGACTGCCCCAAAATACAGGCCCCAGACCAGTCTCCCCCCAAAAAAATTACACCCCCCCCGACCAGATATCCCCAAAAAAAGACCCCAAAACCTGTTTCCCCCAAAAATTTACGGGCCCCCGCCCGGACTATCCCCAAAAAAAACACCCCCCTTAACCGGGACTATCCCCAAAAAAACCCCCCCCCGGGCCCAGTCTATCCCCAAAAAATTTTACAGGCCCTAGACCGGGGTTTCCCCAAAAAAACCAAGCCCCAGACCAGTCACCCCCAAAATACGGGCCCCCAAGCCCAAGACTATCCCCCCAAAAAAAACGGGACCCCAGCCCAAACCCGCCCCCAAAAAAACAGACCCTGGGGACCGGGTTTTTATCCCCAAAAACGGGCCCCCAGACCAGGAAGACCCCCAAAAATACGGGACCCCAAAAACCAAAAGACCCCAAAAAAAAAGCCCCCGGACCGGGACTATCAAAAAAATAAAAGACCCCAGACCGTTTATCCCCAAAATACGCCCCAAAGCCCGTCTATCCCAAAATACAGAACCCGACCAGTCTATCCCAAAAATAAAAGCCCCCGACCAGATTTTCCCAAAAAATTTTAACAACCCCAGCCCGTCTATCCCCAAAATCCCAGCCCCCCAGCCCAGACTACCCCCCAAAATACAGACCCCAGCCCGTCTATCCCCCAATAACCCCCCCAGACCGGGATTATCCCCAAAAAAAACACCCCCCGGGCCCCGGGACTCCCCCCAAAAAATTTAAACCCCCCGCCCCAGTCTACCCCCAAAATTACAGCCCCTAACCAGATCTATCCCCAAAAAAACAGTCCCAAAGAACACCCCCAAAAATCAGGGGACCAGACAAACCCCCCAAAAATACAGAACCCCAGATCGGCTTTTTCCCGAAAAAACAAAAAAAAATCCAGACCCCAGAAAAAAAACTTTTTCCCAAAAAATACAGCTCCAAATGGAACTGCCCCTTAAAATAAAATTACCCTAGACTAGACTTTTCCCAAAAAATAGACCAGCCCCTGACTACTTCCCCCAAATTTACAAAACCCCAAACCCAAAATATGTAAAAAATTACTGTTTCCCTTTTACCGCACCCAAAAAGTAACGAAAAACCAAAGGCCCAGACAAAAACTGTCCAGAAAAAAGGGGGCCCCCAAAACCAAAACTGTGCCCAACCAGGCTTGACCAACAACTTCCTAAATTCAGATTCTAGACCAGACTATCCCAGAACCAAAAACCTTCAAAAAAGATCCCAAACCCTTGCCCCATTCCTTGCGCCAGAGGGGGGCCTTTAGTTGCTACTTTTAGGCCCCCAAAGGGGTTTGGGGGGGTTGGGGGGCACCAGATACAAGAACATTGGTTTTTCCCTTTTTTTTAAAAAAAACCCATGGATTTGCTTTATTTTTTCCTGTCTCCAGAACTACATAGGTTCTCTGATATATGGCGGTGTTATTTATTCCTTTAACCAGTGCCACTGCTATTTGGCCCAGAGGTTGGGGCTCCTATTTGCTTCCTTTTTGAAAAGAACATGGAGTTGGTAGTTTTCTGCTCTCCACAAATACTACAAATCTTGATATATGGCGGTATTATTTTTTACCTGGATTGCTATGGGGCCCAAAAGTTGGGGTCCCTAGTTACAAGAACTTTTGTTACTTTTTTTTGGGGAACAAGTAGTTGGTGGTTTTCTGCTCTATAAAGATACTATTTGTGTTCCCTGATACCTGCGGTATTATTTATAGGTTTAATTATTGCTCCTTATGCTGCTTAGTTTATATGAGGATTTTCTGCTAAATATACAGGGCCTTTTCATCTATATACCACCACAAGTAATGCCCTGATGCCGGGGTTGGGTTCAAGACCTTTTCTTTGGCAGGGATTTCGTAACAGTGCAAGAATAGGGGTCAAATTATAAAATGCAGCACTTGGGGGGCTGCTTAGTCTCCTGGGCTTTCAGGCAGAGTTGGCCATTATGCATTAGGGGGCTGGTGGCTCCTATAAGGGACCCTCTACAGTATTGGGCCTCCTCACCTCTATGCACGCCCCTGGCACTCTCCTACATGGCATGGGCATGGTTAATGAGCACAGATACGAGCTGGGCAGGCTCTGGCATATTCGGCAGCGCTGTAACTCACAGGTAATTGGCCCCGCTGCCTCTCCTGTAAGTCCGGGCATTCTGCCGTAGATTATTTCCTGTAAGCAATCTGCACAATTAAATTGTATAATGCGGTAAATGGGAGATGTTTGTCTCGGGGCCCGGCCGGCACATCCTATCCAGCTGCTGATAGCGAGGAGCCGCGTCTCGGCGGCAGATAACATACATTGTGTAGTGGGTATAACATGGAGTAATGGTGTAAATCACAGCAGTATAATGCAGCTCAAAGTTTCCATACAGCTCAATATCTCTATGAATACACATTACAAGTCTGACGGGTTTTTTTTGTCTGGTATTATTTTCCCCATTTCCATTCAATCCTCTGGAGGGGAGACGTACTCGCCGTATGGTCTTCCTTGAGCAGCCGGCCTTGCTGCATAGTAATGGTTTTTGTATTCATCCATCCATACTTCAGCTGTGCGCTTGGTGTTCCTGAAGGGTGACAGGAAAAAGCGAGAAGTTATCGAGTTGTGTTTACCATGTGTTTGCTGCTTCACAGATAGTGGTGTTTGCAGGGAGAGACATTTCCGAAAAAAAGAATCCCCCCCCCCCGTCCCTCCGGCATCGACTGCAGCATTGCCATATGGTGCGGGAGGCTGATAACTGAATGTTATATCACAAAGGGCAATTCCAATCACAACAGACTGGAAAATAATAATGTAGTAAGCTGTTACAATTCTATGATGTGAAGATGGTTTCTATAAAAAAAATTGGGGTTTTGTATGAGATGTAAACAGAGATGAGGGAGAGAAAAAGGGTTTGGCTAACCTAAAATGACAAAATTTAACTAAAACACGAAACCCTTTGTGAAAGGAATTTTATAACAAACTAAAATTTAACCCCCCCTATTAAAAAGGGAATTAATTTATTTATAATACGTTTCCAAAATTTACAAGAATAAAACTACTTTTAATTTCCTCCCCATTTTAAAATAAAATAAAAAACTACTATAATACTACCCTTTCCTATGTAAAAGAATAAACTACTAAAAAAACCCCCCCTAGTACATAAATATTTAACTACTTTTTTTTACTGCCCTCTATGTACAAGAATATAACTACAAATAATACTGCTCCTATGTATAAAAAATTATAACAATTTATAAAAACCCCCCCCTATTTTGAAAGAAAATAATTTCTAAAATACCCCCCCTAGGTACAAAAATATCCCCTTACTAAATACTGTTCCTTTTTATAAGAAAAATTTAAACAACTAAAATACTGCCCCAAAGGGTAATGAATATAACTACAAAAAAATTATTACTTTATGTACAAGAATATAATTCTAAAATACTGCTCCCTATGCCCAAAAATTTTAAAACAAATATAATACTGCACCCTTGTACAAGTTTTTAAAACCCTATTTTAAAAAAGTCCTCCTATGTAAAGGGAATAAAACTATAAAATAGTGTTTTATGTACAAAAAATATAACAAATAAAATATGCCCTATGTAAAAAAAAAATTTATAACAAACTTAATACTGCCCCTTTGTACAAGGTTTAAAAATACTATAATACTCCCCAAAAGTAAAAAATAAAACCTACTATAATATGCCCCCAAAAGTCCAAGAATAAAAACTACTATAAAAACTGCTCCTTTATGTACAAAGAATTTAACTACTAAATTTGTTTCCAAAGTAAAAGAATAAAAAAAACTTAATACCCCCCCAATGTACAAGAAAATAATACTAAAATACTGCCCCTATGTAAAAGGAATATAACTACTATAATACTACCCCCCCTATTACAAGTTTTTAAACTATATTTTCCCGGGCCCCCTATTTTCAAGAATTTAAACTATAATATTTCCCCCTATGACAAAAATTTAAAACTACTAAAAATACTGCTCCCTATGTACAAGAATTAAAAATTAAAAATACTGCTCCTTTAGTAAAAAGAATAAAACAACTATAAATACTGTTCCCCTATTAAAAAGAATAAAAACTATAAAAAGGGAATGTAACTACTAAAATACTGTCCCTTATTTTACAAAAATAAAATTTTAACTATAAATTTGGTTTCCCCTGCCTTGTTGGATATGAGTTTTATGCCCGTCGGGTTGGGGGTTTTTTGGCATTTGTTGACCCTGCGCACTGACACAAACCTTGGGAAACCTTTTGTAGAGTCTGGGAGCGGGGATGAAAATTTAAGGGCGTCTTCTTACAGATGCATTTGCTTTTTTTTTTTCCTTTCAGGAAATGTTTTTGGTGGCTCCCAGTTGGTTTTCTCGTGGGGCCCCTTTCCTGTGCCCACATTTAGCCCCTGTCTGCTTCACCATTAGAAACGTGTGATCCCCTGCTATGGGCCCCCGCGGGGGGCCAGAGACATCGTCCCAGGGTTTTGATAAATTTGAATGGGAAGCGATGAAAAAGTTACGGCCTTTCTATTTTTTTTTTGCCCTTTTGGTGTTTCGGGTTTGGGGACCCCCGGGCTCAGAATCATCGGTTTTTTTCCCGGGTTCTGCCGCCCAAAATTTTTTGGAAAATTTTTTTAAATTTGATAAAGGGGGTTCCCGGCGTTTTCTGCGAGACGTCTTTTTTGGTTTTGGTTTTAAAAACCAAGTTTTAATGTCTCCTTTTTTTTTAAATATTCTTTAGGGAAAATTGGGGAAATACTGTGAGTTTCTAAATTTTTAAAAAATATCACGACCCTGGGATTGTTTTTCCTTTTTTTCCTTTATGACCCCCTTTTGCCTCGGGAATTTTAATTTCCTCCCCCCAAAGGGGCCAGCGCCCATTACCTGCCGCCCAAGGGTTTCAGCGCCCTTTATCCTGCCCCCCAAAGGGAATTTTCATTTTTCCTGCCCCCAAGGTCAGTGTCTTTTTACCCCCTGCCCCCCAAAGTGTCAGCGTCACTATCCTGCCCCCCCAGGTCGGGTCACACCTCCCCCCCCCAAGTGCAGTGTCATTTTTCCCCCCAAGTGCAGCTCATACCTCCCCCCCAAGTGTCACGTCATTATCCTGGGCCCCCAAATGTATATTATCCTGCCCCCAAGTGTCGGAAAATTATCCCCCCCCCCCCCAAGTTGTCAGGTCACTATCCTCCCCCCCAGTGTCACTCATATCCTCCCCCCCCCGGGTTCAGTGTCATTATCCTCCCCCCCCAAGTGTCAGGTCATTACCTGCCCCAAGTGTCACGTCATTACGCCCCCCCAAGTGTCAGGTATTATCCCCCCCCCCAAGGTCGCATCATTTCCGCCCCCCAAGTGTCAGTGTCTTTATCCTCCCCCCAAGGTCAGTCATTATCCGCCCCAAGTGCAGCGTCATTATCCTGCCCCCAAAAATTTCAGGTCTTATCCTGCCCCCCAATTGTCAGGTCAATCCCCCCCCCAAGTGTCAGGCACTATTGCCCCCAAGTGTCAGGTCTTTATCCTGCCCCCCAATGTCGGGTTTTCATTATCCTGCCCCAAGGGGTTTTCAAGCGTCATTATCCTGCCCCCAGTGTCAGCTCATTACCCCGCCCCCCCAAGTGTAGTCATTACCCCGCCCCCCAAAGGTCAGTGTATTATCCTGGCCCCCCAAGTGCCCTGGGTTCATTATCCCCCCCCCAAGTGCCGCGTATTTCCGCCCCCCAAGTGTCAGGTCTTTTATCCTGGCCCCAAGTGTCAGGCTTATCCTCCCCAATGTCGGCCCTTATCCGCCCCCCAAGGTCACCGCTTACCCCCCCAAAAAGGTCATCGTCATTACCCTTCCCCCCCAAGTGCGTGTCACTATCCGCCCCCAAGTGTCTTGTCATTCCCGCCCCCCAAGTGTCAGGTCATTTCCCTGCCCCCAATGTCAGGTCACTATCCTCCCCCCCCCAAAGTGTCAGCGTCACTATCCTCCCCCCAAGTGTAGGCACTATCCGCCCCCCAAGTGCCATGTCCTACCCTGCCCCCCCAAGTGTCAGGTCTTATCCTGCCCCCAAGTGTCAGGTCATACCCGACCCCCCCAATGCAGTGTCAACCCTGCCCCCCCAAGTGTCAGTGTCATATCCTGCCCCCCAAGTGCCCAGGCCCACTTCCTGCCCCCCAAGGCAGGTCACTACCTCCCCCCCAAGTGTCACGTCACTTCCCTGCCCCCAAAGTGTCATGTCTATCCCCCCCCCAATGTCATGCATTATCCTGCCCCCCAAGTGTCAGGCAATATCCTGCCCCCCAAAATGTCCCCCCCTTTCATATCCTGCCCCCCAATGTCATTCATATCCTGCCCCCCCAATGTCAGCGTATTATCCCCCCAAGTGTCAGCCTTTATCCGCCCCAAGTGCAGCTCATTACCTGCCCCAAGTGTCAGGCTTAACCCCTTTCCCCTACCCCCCCAAGGTCACTCATTATCCTGCCCCCCAAGTGTACCATTATCCCCCCCCCCAATGTCAGCGTCATTATTCAATGGGACCACAGACGAATCGGGGTTACTAAAAGTGAATAACCTGCTAGACCCGTTATCTTGAGCAGATAAAGGCGCGGAGCCTTTAAATCCTGCGCCGTCCTTTGCATGAGCAGCAGATGTGATACAACATATTTAACCCTTGTCAGGTGGCCTCGTGAAGGGATCGATTCTGCTCTTGTAGCCGAGTCCTCTCCCTGGATGAGACAAGCAGCGATCGCCTCCTAGATGTTGCTGTTTCTTAATTAACACTGTCACACTGTGTAAAAAATCTATTTCCGACTCGATGCTGCTCGCGCTGCAAAATCCTCTGCCGCCGCCGCCGCCTCCCCGGGCAGCGGCTCCATTATCCGCAGAGAGAACCCGCTACCTACTTTATATAAGTGTTGGCGTTCCCCTCCGGAAAGACATAGGTCTTTTTCCGAAATTTCGTCCCCCCGGGGCTGCAGGGGATGATCTCCAG